>VFFE01009203.1:0-56255 GCA_008921705.1 Burhinus oedicnemus
CTTAAAAAAAAAAAAGGCAAAACAAAAAACACGTACATGTGAAGGAGGAATGGCCATACTGCTGTGCAAACCATTTTCCTAACCTACATTGTTATTGGTCCCAGCCTTAACAGATCAGCAAGTTTCAAATGATAGAAGGATTCCTACAGAACAATTGCACTGAAACAAATTCCTTCCAGTAAAACAAAATTATACAAATAACTTAAAGCATTAAGTTCCAGGTTATATACATACATGTGGTTCAAATATTTCTTTTTCTTACAGAAAAAACCCAGAACTAGCAACAACGATAATGGATTCCAAAAAAGCACACAAATTTTGCCGCAAAGATTTAATCAATGGGATTGAAAAACAGCATCAAATATTCTGAAATGATTTATGAGCTGTAAAAGTGATGCACTTGAGACATTCAAAGTGTATCAGTTGTATTAAAATTACAGTCATCAGCACTTACTGATGATAGACTGAGAAAAAGAGTGAAAGAACAGGGAAAAGAGCAAATAAAAATATTGGTGAGGTCATAAGAGACACTGGTTCAATCTCTAGTTGAAAGGATTATGTACAGCAAGGAAAAAGCTTCTTTCTCCTTTTTCAAAGAGATTGCATATTGTCAAGGTCCATTACCATTAGAGGAATACATTAAAATAATTTTTAATCTATATTCTATTTTCTGGCCTAGAAGAAGGTATTCAAAGACACAGGAAACACTAGACTTCTGCCAAGCAGATTAAACAAAACTGCATTCCTACATATTTTAACCATAGAGTTACACATCAGAATTCATAACAGAAAAATAACTCGATGCAAATACTCAACAAATACAGAATTATGGATTCTGATAAACCTTGGGGAAGCAAGACTATGAAAGGAGTGCCTGAACCTGATGGGGAGATCTGTGTAGTACGGTTTCTGGATCCTTATATTCATTTGAAGGATCCATCACAGCTGCATATAACTCACTGTAAGCTCTGCAGACCAGTTCTGTTGACTGTTTTATTATCTGCTCTCTAAAAAACAAAACAAAAGCATAATTGGCAAATCATAGGGAATATAACTGTACTACGTACAAGGAATTAAAGTTATACACTAAAAATACACATTAAAAATCAGTGTCAGTTACACTAAAAAGCCCTTTTTCTTCAACTGTGAAAACAGCTTAAAGTTTAAAAAGAAAAAGGCTTCTTCATCTCTTTGTATCGTACATAGATAAACTCACACATATGATCCTGATAACCAAGAAATTAGCTTCTTAATTTCTGCAATCATGAAAAAAAATAGTAGAGGGACTTAATCTGCATACATTAATTTTACACCTGCAGTATGCACTCGCCTGCATCTTTTAAAAGACTCATAATCTTAGTGATCTACCTTATCCCTCCTGGGGCTTCTCGCTGTCCTTTGTAAGTACACTTTTTTTTTTTTTTTTCCCCATCTACCAGCAAATATATTCTATTTGCTTTATCTTGACAGCACCTGATTCCATAATCGGTCAAAAAGGAAGAGCTGAAAGCGATAGTGGTCAGATTTAAAACTTGTTACAGCCTTTTACCAACAATGCTATGAAGTCTGTGTCCTGTTGTTTTTCTGGATCTAAATGAGTAACAAGGCACAGAGATGCTAAATTTAACTGGAAAGTTTATTATTTTTTGAAGACAAACTAATATTTTTATTTTACATTGCCTATTGAATCAGTTTACTTTAATCACCATGGTGATGTGTTTACAGTTGCAGATGCATTTTTATCTATCAGAAACAGCAGTCACAACTACTTTGCAGCCAAACCCATGTATGTAGAGCACCAGAAGAAGCTGAGGAAACCAAGGTAACCATGAATCCAGATTCAGCCCTGCTGTAAAATGCAGCAAAGGAACAAAGACACCAAAGCTGTATCCACTAAAATCAGGGCTGAATTGCGAATTGTCAAGTTAAAGAAATCTCAAAGACCAAGTGTGGAGAACTTTGTCTTTTCAGGAAATATTAATAAACTGAAGCTATGAGAGAGAAGATTAAGAGACAAAACCTGCATTTTATTCTGTTGCACGGTATCCAGTTTTTCAATATAAAGGATCAACCGCTAGTATTACTGGGTTATTAGCAAATCTAGAAACACTATTAGAAGGGAAATATATTCAAAGTGTTCAGTTAAAACAACTGCATCTGATCACAGTCTGGGATCACTAAGCTACTGTAACATGACAATCTTTTAAGAAAGTATTGCACACAGAATTCATATAAAACAAACTGTATTGCATCAAATAATATTAATTTTTTTTAAAAAAAGTTCATTAATATTCCAGAGGACTGAACAGCATCAAATGAGTCTTTCCATCAAATAATGTCAGTGTTATTAATCAGTACATTAGGATTTCAGTTGCCATAACAACATGATACATTTTATCACTAACACAAATGGCAGCACTTTCTAAAAACAGTAATTCCAGCATTCAGTTTCTGTGATCCAACAGAAATGAAAAGAGCTTTTCAAGACCAACAACCACATAACTAAATAGCTTAATACTTTTTAAATGAGCAAAGGAATTTGAAAGACAAGAGCATGCACTGGCAAATGTTGGAAGGAATGTTCTTCATAGTTGGAAAGTTTAAATGATATTGCCAGTGAGTATATAATACACTGGTCCCTTATCAAAAGCATGTGGTCTGATTTTGAGAGCCAAAGAACTCTTGGGTTCCAGCTCAACTGTTGGAACAGTGGATCACAATTATGTGATTTCAAGGAAGACGTCTTCGAAATTGACATCAAACATCTGCAAAACTAACTTGAAAATTTCAACTACTATAGCCAGAGATTAAAATTATAGTACTGGTTAAATGTTTTGCCTGAATTTTGAGAAACTTTTGAATTTTGAAGGTTTATTTACTGCAGAAAACATTGCCTATTGAGACTGTGATTTTACAAGCATGCACTTCTGTAAATAGATATCTTAAATTCAAAAGATAACATGAATTCAGTTTAAATTGTGCTAAGAAAGGTTTAAAAGGCTTATCAATGGGATAAGGCTAAGAGTGCATACATAACCAGGTTATCTTGGTTGATCTCACAGAAGAAATGATTAAGTCAAAGTAATTTCACTGTGTCTGAGTCTTTATGGTAGCATAAAGCCTGCCTCTGAAAAATTGCTTCTGTGTTAGCAGTGAAAAATTGAGGCTTTCAAAATACATTTACCGTTATTATGATTTTTAAATAGACCTACATTAAAAAAAATACCAAGAGCTAAAATACAGGTTTAATAGCTCGACACGTAGAAACAGAAGTTGCAATGGTTCACTGACATTACTGCTCAAGCTACCCTGTTTCATCTGTACTGCAGCAGAACAGCTCTCACACATCAGGGTCAGCTCTGCTGCCTGAGCTGTGGGAAGGGCAACCCTAGCAGAGAGACCCAACAAACTACTGAAAAGTGCCAACATCTCCATGCCAAGCCATGCACCAGGTATATGGCATGAAACTGGAAGTCTTTGGATGAGGAGAACCAGAGCAATACAGCAGGAGAAGCTGGCAGTTGGACTAATTCTATTCTAATAAATTCCCCACAATCAGTATTTTTCCCTTGACACACGTAATTTTTTTATTTGCAAGACAATGTAATACAATCCCACTGAGGACAGGCACTAGTAATGAGTCTCCAAATACTGTTGCATTACATAAAATGTGATGTACTAGTCTCAGTTTCTCATATATTTTGTAATCTGCGTTCTTCACAAAAGTGTGAAAAATAATGTCAAGAAAAGTTTTTGATCAATGCAGCATATAATTCTCTGAGTTTAAGTATGACAAAATGTCTTCATATGGTTCACATTTAATTGGAAAGAAATTCATAGCACTTTACCTAGTCTTAGGGTTCAGTTATATTCAAAAAACAAGAGAAGAGATAAATAATAAAGTTCTCCATTCCATACTTCAAGAACAAATCACTAAAAAACCCCAACATGTTAGGTGAAAAGTAAAGTAATCTCAGCACAATATACAGTGTGACAGAATGCCAATACTCTACAGTAGAAGCCAACAAAGTTGAAAATTCTAGACCTGATGGAGCAGTGGGGACAAAGAATCTCGAGCGGAGAATTACATATGTCATCTGTCTTTGGAATGCTTACAAAATAGTTCTAAAACAATTTACAACTAAGTTGACAAAAAACTGCTGACACAGTGGAACATGTTCAAAACAGATGAATGTAATTCATTTTGATGGTGTCCGTTAAATCAAGAATAACTACTTCAGAAAGTTACAGATTTTCATATTCCTCGCTGCTTGTTCAAAAAGAGGAGAGTCAGAACAACACTGAATTGTGACCAGAAGGACAATGCAAATATGATCACAGCTGATAACTTGAATTCTCATCATGATCCACTAAAACCTAATCAAATTCATCTTTCTGATCACTATGCAGGCATAATAGAAATTCAAAGGTAAGGCACTTACTTCACAGTGGCACTCAGGAGGAAATTCAGCTGGGACATTACCAGACTATCTGGAGCAGACAGATAGCGATCAAACTGAGCCTAGGGGTGAGGGGTGGAGGAACAGAGAATACGAGATCAACATATTGAGAACTTGCTGTTATATGAAAATAGGTAAAAACACACATCTCTGAAAAGTTATTAGACTAAAATGGCCCATTTTAATGCAATCACTTATTTATCTTAAATAATATAAAAAGAGAAAATTTTATCAGAGCCTAACATAATATACAAATGTTTAAGGTAGAACTTAATAGTCCAAAACAAATGTCTAACTTCAGCACTTCTGTCACCAAAATTTTAAGTTTCTGCCTCTGAGAAGTATGAGTGGAGGGACAAATAATGAGAATCCAGCTTCCACAATTATCCATCTAAGTTTCCTATGCAGCTGGTGCACCTATGCATGCACCACCAAAGATCAGACCTAGTCTATTCAGTGCAGAGGGAATACAGTAGCCTCCAGACAGAAATCTGGTCTGCCCAAGTTAGACATGGTGCATGTTTCTTTTTGCATGTTTCTTTTTACTTTTTGGCAGGGAGTCACTGCTTAATAATCTAACGAGCACTTATGTTGGGAAAAACAAGAGCAAGGGACCTAATTCGGGCTCCTCGAACTGCTTCTAAGCCTACTTCTCCTCCCCGACATTAATATAGGGAAAAAAAATGCGGTGCTTTGATTCTAGTAGTTTGGAGAGGAAAACACCAAGAAAGAACATTACTGCTGTCTTCAACTGTCTACCAGAGAAGTTGTGGATGCCTCATCCCTGGAAGTGTTCAAGGTCAGGTTGGATGGGGCTTTGAGCAAGCTGATCTAGTGAAAGATGTCCCTGTCCATGGCAGGGGAATTGGACTAGATCTTTAATGGCCCCTTCCAACTCAAACCTTGCTATGATTCTATGATCAAATGAGTGACTATAGAGAAGATGGAGCCAGGTCTTCTCACAGGTGAAAACATAAAGAATACCGGACACATATTACACTAAGGAAAATTCTGATTGGATAGTAAGAGGAAAAATTCTCACCAGGAGTGTCATCAAACACTGAACAGGTTACCCACAAAAGCTGTATAATCTCCATCCTTGGAATTACTCACTCAGGCAAGGCCCCAGGCAACTTTATCTAATGACAGCAACCTTCCTGAACACTGAACAAATCTTCTCAAGTTGGTAAACCCTAAAATCCACATCCATCCATCATTTAAATGTGCAAAAAGTGGGCACAAATGACTAACAAAGTCACTGACAGTTCTCACAAATTAACTTGTGGGGGTTATCTGACCTTGTTTGGCAAGCAAGGGAGCTTTAGCTGAGAGAGAGGTATGGACTTTACTAGAACTGCATTTGCAAGCATGTATCAACAACTTAAAAGCCAGGGACCTAGAAAACTTTCAGGTTAAGTTGGGAGGCAGTGAATCTGCCTGCAAGTACTCCTTCCACATCATTTAAATCCTGGGAAGCCAACAGATTAGGCTGATAGATGGGATTTATGTGGGTTTGATTTCAGCACACTGGGTTCCAACTGCAGTTGCATTCTTCTCTTAACTAGTCAAGTGGAATTACTATGTACCGCTATAGATAACAGTTACTTTTTTTTTTTTTTTTTGAAGAGATGGTTCCCAAGCTGCAGTCTTTAAATTCCTCATTGGTCCATAACACCATGACAAATAGAAGATATTTTAAATGCAAGATTTATAAATATTTATAAGAATGTATGCTGATCTGAGTAAACCACTGAGTGCTCTGTGCCAGAGCTCTGTACATCCAACCTGCTTGGTAAACATTGGTTTAAAACTTGAACAGAGGTAAACAAGCTACACTGACACAATTAGGAGGGATTTAACATACTAAAAATAAAAGAAAAACAACCACACAAAAAAAACAACAAAAAAACTTTTTAAAAAATCTTTTAAAAAGACCTTTGTTTCATGGGGGCATACACGTAACTGCTGGATGAGTGGGCCTTATTTACAGTTAAACTTTCAGAATAAAGCTAAACTTGGCTAAGCAAGAAGAGTGAGAGATCATATATTATTGCCTACTGAACTGTGATATTGCTATCTCCATGCAAAATAGCCTTCACACACTCTAAGAAAAAGTATCAGCTGATATTTTGTTTTAAGATATATTGTAGCTTTCAACTTCCAAAATACAACTGTGATATATGCCCAGTACCTAACTTCTGAGTTTAGCTGAACTATTTGCATAAAATGAAAGCCTTAGGACTAAAATTATAAATGATAGCAGAAGCTATATTTCAAAGCATACAGGCAAAAAAAGAAACTTTGGTGATTAAAACTAATTAAAGCTAAGTATTTGCTTTTAGCAATTTAAGATGACTCACGGGATAGCATTCTTGTAACTAAAGTTCTGTTTCTCAAGGCTTAGAAACTAACATTACTACCTTAGAAACTAAAATTACTACCCGTTCATAAATAATTTATGTATTTATTACTTCAAGTGGTCAAATTACTACAAATGAAGAAAGTATTCCCAGACATGTAATTCAGCTATTCTTAAAGACTATGACTAGTTAGATGAATATCTACTACATCACATAATTAATAGTATTCTTTCCCATGTCACAGCATCACAACCATAATATGAAATTGTAAAATGCTTACCATTGCAACCTTCAGAGACACGGAATCCATACTTGGCAAATTTGAAAGAGGACCCTAAGAATCAGTAGTCAAAGAGGGGGAGGGAGGAGGGGAAAGGGGAAAGGTCATACTAACATATGGAAAAAGATAAATAATAAATTCTACAATCAGTTCAGTACTAAATTGTTATTTGGTCCTGCTACAGGATCTTAAATGGTTGGAAACTGAATCACCATACCAATACTGAAATGCTGTAACAGTTCATTTGTATCCTATCGCTCTCTTAAATTAAAAACTCAGAATACTGAGTTCTTAATATGCCCTTTCAAGTCCTTCTCTTCCTTCTTCACCATTAAATGATAAACCTCAAAAAATCCTTCCAACAGGTCTAGGATAAAAACTGAACCACAAACTGGCCACAGCCTCATGGTGTCCCAGAATTATAAGAGGACAACTTCCCTCTATTCATCTGTTCCAGGACTGTGCAGAATTCAAGCCTGCCTCCCAGTAAATCTCCTGTCCTGCTATGGCATTACAATGTATACACGCTGCCTAACCCCCTAGCAAATCCTGTGACAATGCCACCTCTGCAGCCAGGCAGTTGGACACATATAAATGAAGATTGCTGCATTCCATTGAACAATCTGTCGATTCGAAATTGGTTTTAGAACAGGAGATAGGCTCATGAATAGGAAACCAAGCCGAGTTATTAATCAGATTATTTATACATTTATTTATTCATCTTTATACATAAAAATCTGCTGAGCTTGGGCACTTTATGCAAAATTATTGGCTGAAGAAACAACATAGAGCTCTCCAGAGTTCTGCTTTCTGCAGAAAACACTGTTCTTCACCTTCACAAAAGGACATAGTCACAGCTGAAGGGAAGAGGGGCTGTATGTAACAACTGTGGTTCACAAGAAAGGAAGAGCATGAGCTCTGAATTCCAGTTTTCACCTCATTCTAAGAAATCTGAAGTTTTCACTTTTAGAATCCCACTGGCTTGGTGCTAGAATAGCTAGAGCAATGAATAAGGACAAAAGAAGAAATTATTTTAAATTACTATTAAACTCATCTGCCAATTTTTTACAGAAGAAAAAAAGCAGTAAATGTCTAATGCATGCAGGGTTATCCACTGCGTGTATGGTGTTCTAGCATGCAATGGAAGAAACCTTAATGCTGCACGCAATGTAAGTCCAATATGTACTCGATGTCATGGAAGTGGTATACAGAGTGAGTATTTGTGCTTTAGAGCCAGCTTGACTCTGAGACACTTTCTAAGCCATATTGAACCACCTATACAGTTTTCTGAGAATGTACAGGATGTCTGTGGTGTATGGAGCCTGTTGATGGTACACAGATAAGCTGCACAAAGGACTGTTGCACACCAAACCTGCTAGGCTTGATGAACATACAGTGTAGGGGAAATCTGTATATAGTTGCAAGGTGCCTTTGTCTAATAGTCCTGGGTCCCATGTGAAAAATCAACAGATATTACTGAGCTTTTGCTTCCAGAGGAAGCTTAATTTGCAAAAATACTAGTGCCAAAATTATTCTAGTTGGTAAGTACGAAGTACTTCCTCAACATGTACATTATATAAGCTTACCTGTTCCGGTTTGTGTTGCTGCACAGAGTTATATATGTAACTCAGACCAGCTCTTGTTAACACGTAGGAAGCTTGTTCATTTATGAGTGTATCTAAATGAGCTTCAATCTGAAATTTTAACCATAAGGTATTTAATAAAATGTGCATGAGAATATTAAATAGAACAAGCTCTGGGGTTAAAAGCTTTAGTTAGAATCACAAATAAGAAGAAAAAACACAAATAATAAGGAGAGTGATCAAGAAACAGGGAAAAACCACAAATACATACAGTGTAATTATTTTATCCATTTATATCTTGCATATTACAAGGAGCCAATAATAAAACTATAGCTAATTCTTTCATGTCTAACAGAAGAACCTAATTTTTTTTGTATTTGTAAATTTAATAGCACCAAAAATTAAGAATACCAAAGCTGTAATCTTAAAAACTGCTATTTCATTTTATTTTGCTATAGATCTTTGAAAATATGATAAAAATCACCCAACTCTTATTGAAAATACTGACAATAGCATGGCAGTTTTACAATACAAAAGAGAAAGAGAGTGTCTTTCACAAGGAAAATAAAACAGAAACTAAATCAGGACCAGTAATGATTTTAAATTCAATATGGATAAATGTGTATTTGAAAAAAGTTAACTGAATAAACAATAGACAATGAAATTACAGCTATCAACTTTCATTATCTTCATGTGAAAAACGTCATAAATTTATTTTACATTCTTAGTATAATCTTCACTTTGCAGAGAAACCTAATTAATAAATCCAGTCACAGCAGCGGCAATTATTTTTTTTAGTTTGAGTAGTCTTGGAAAGATATTTGGGTATATATCTATTTTTACTTCATTTTTACATGTAACTACATCACACTTCATTTATTTTTCTTCCAATCCTAAAGAAAAGCAAAAATTTAAAATATATCAAACTCCAGTAAAATGTAGGACTTCCATGTCTGATATTTTAAGAGTTCACCTTTTTACTTCCTAAAATTGTTTAGAAAAATGCACTTTTCTTTTTAAATCAGGAGGGAAATCTTAATATCTCAATTTGGACATTTTAACTGTCTCATAGAATTCTTTTTTTCTATGAAAAATGTTTCTCTTATTAAATATGCCATTCTAACTCCACTTTAATAACCTACTTATGTATAATCTTAAAGATATTTTTTCAGTCTGTTCCTGTATTTGTAAAATGTTTTAAGAAAGTAAATGGTATTAAATGCATAAGCTTCAGTTCTAATGCTTATTTGAAGAATAAATCAATTGCAGCATTTACTGTGAAAAAGAAACTCTGATATGGAAATTAGAAATGCCCCAGACAGTTTGGTGGGGTTCTCGGTTGGTTTGTTTCAGAGCTAAAAGGTGCTAGAAATTCTAATTAGGAGTAGAAGGAAAAAAAAAAAAAAAAAAAAAAAAAAAAAAGGCTCACAGCCAATCTTTACTGGTGCCTTCAAATAAGAAGTTGTGACTTTTTTCCAAGCCTCCCAGCTCCAAAAGCTCTCCTGAGATATACTGCAGAGATGTTCATGTAGCAAAACTATAAATGGGCAGTGCCTACGTTTTCTTGAGTCAATGGTTTATAAACTACATTTTTGTTTCACAATGGTACCACAGATGAACTAGTATCCTAGCACGTTAGGTGAAACAAAATAAATGAGAAAAGAAAGATAGAAAGAAGAACTGAAGAAGTAACTTCAGCTATACTATCTTGTAGTATAAACTAGATTGTGATCTATTATTAACTATATGATTGAATAGTCACACTGTTGGAGCTTTCAACTTCCATTTGATTCTTCTCACAGTTTGCAGATAAATATTAGAATAATTAGGATAATGAAAATGTATACTGGTATGTGTTTATCTGCAACTAAACCAAACCAAAACTTCTAATCATTTTTTTGTCTGTTTAAAATGAAAGATGCTGTGCACCATAAACTCTGATATCTGCTATTCGCTTATAAGAAGCCCTCTTATCCCATTTCCCTGATTCAGAGTTGACCCAAAGCCAACATTATAAGAGATAAATACATTCACATCACAACTTAAAGTCTGCAAAAATCAGTAGTAAGTTCATTTTCTTCTGGGGCTTTAAAGCTTACCTGAAACTGTAACATTTCTAGACGTTTGTCAGTAAATTCAAAGAGAGCCAAAGTAGTCTTCATCATATAAAGCGAATTTACCATGAAGGTTGCCATATCAGCTGTGCCCAAATTACTAGCAGACATAGTACACATCTGTAACAACGGATCTAGCACACAAGACAGAACCTAAAATAGAAACACACAGAAAAGAGGGAGAGGAGGGAGAAAATGTCACACGAGGCTTCTAAGCTCATTCTGCCTCTATCACGTATTTATTCCCCAAAGCAGAATAAAGAGAAATGAGAGTTTCCAACTGTGAAAGCAGTTTTCTACTGGATTTGACAGCAGGTGATCAGCTACCATAGTGATGGGAAAAGCGTAAAAACACGAGAAGAACAGATTCTAACTTAGCAGGAGGAAGAGTAACCCAGATTAGATAATTGGTAATTGTGCAATCTTGAGGGTGTATTTACTTAATGGAGTAGTAATTGGGTAACAGAATTTAGATGCTGCGTTAAGGGTAGCACTCCATACTGTACTGTAATTATCCACTTTGTTAGTCACCCTCTTGCTCACATTACAAACTCAGGTTTGGTTGAAAGCTCCAAAATGGGACCAGACAAAAAAGATTAATGTTTTACCCACCTTTTGTGTACCAAGACTAACTTACACATACTTTTTTTCTTCCCCTCCTCTTACAAGCAGTCAAACATTCTTATACCTGCACAAAGTCAGTTTGACGGGCATCCAGTGGAACAACAGATGAGTCGTGAGACGCCAGAACCTCCCGTAGCAAGTTAAGTGTCTGATTTAGTGCAGAGCTTGGGCCAAGATCAGGAGGTGGGAGTTCAACCTGAAGAAGGAGATAATCTGTTTGGGTTGGGTTTTTTTTAAAAAATTTCCTTTACAGCAAACACCAGCCAATCTGTTAGCACAAATGCAACCAGCTAATAATAAAATTACATGTAGCCACGCAAAGAAGAACTTAAATTTGACACTGGACAAATCTAGCATGTTTCAGGCAATAATTGCCTACAACTTTCAGCATAACCACCCCATTCAGCAACAAGCAAAACTGAATTTCTCCTTTCATTCAGACTATGCCTACTTTATAATCTAGAGAAACCCAAACACTACCAGTTTTGGTACTAAAAAAAACCAAACCAAAACAAAAAAACAAAAAACATGTGCTAGATTAGGTGCCAAAGAATAGCCACGTTGTTGGCACCACTGAGTTCACTTTGAGCAGGACCTCCTGTAAACACTCCAGAACCTAGTGCGGGCAGAGCTCTGGGATATTAGGGCCATACTGCAGCAGCTGAATGAAGTCATCTTGATGGCTGCACAGCCCCTGTCATGCTGAGTATGAGAGCTGCAGTCACGGATGCAACAGTCTTAATCCCTAGCAAGTTTGTACCTTAAATTACCGGTACACAAATGAGTTGTGCGCAAGCTAACTCAAGTACACATACATAAACTGCAGTGATACTGCAAGAACTGGAATGCAGGCCTACCTCAAAGAGAAGCAGGCATTGCAGATGGATTAAAAACCAGAAAGAATACAAGTTTGTCACTCTTAAGAGAAAAAAATGCACTTTCTCAGTCAAATTATAAAAAGTTGGAGCACTGAAATGGATTGACAGGCTACGCTGTTTTCAACCGAGGCTCACATACTTTAGCCCTTCTTTGTAACAGGCAAATACCCATTAAACACTTCATAAAATGTTTATATGGGATAAAACCTAGCACATCTCTCCCGATCCACGTTCCTCAGGCTCTACTCCAAAAATAGTTGCATCTTCTTGTCTTCGATGCTGCCTCAAACTGGCTTCCTGCGGCCTCCAGACCCTTACTACAACCCAGGCTGTTGGCCTCGTTTCCTTCTGCCAACAATCCTCTTCCCTCCTTCTTCTGTCTCCTGCCTACCCAAGGGCAAACACAAATCTGGCTGGATCACTCAGGAGTAAGTTAACGCTTCCAGGCATAATCTCTTTCCAGAAGAATATAGGGAGAACTAAGTTTGACTGGGACTGGCCTGTGCACCTCACTCAAGGTGTCTGGGTGCAGCAGAGCAAGGCAGTGTGCACTTCTGCAATGCTCTTAAGATTCCAGCTCAACAAGAAAAGGCGGCAGCTTTGGATGGACCCCCAAGCCACAGGCAACATGCTCCATACCTTCCCAACTGAGAACTACTGATTAAGAGCATAATAATGTACATGTCTGAGTCTCCAAGGAAGAAAAAAAAATATGAAATGGGCATAGGCTGACGGCCAAAGAAACCAAGGAGAGCCTAACAGGCATTTTCAGAGCAGAGCATTTCAGAGCCCTCTGGAAATAAATCTGTACCTAATGGAAATGCCACCAGAGAAAGAAGAAACAACTCTCTCTCCTTGGAGCCAGGCCTAGCTTTCACACTGTGTGTGCTTCGAAACATTTGAGATACTATACATGTCCCTACACTCTTACCAAGACATATCAAACAAAAACTTCTTTGCATCTTTCTGAATATAAAGTGTTCCTCTGTTCTCACTTTCCAAGAGATAGTATACTGAATTCAAGGAACTAATGAAAAACTAAATCTAATAGGTTCAGAGAACAGTTGTTGTTCACCCTAAGCAGTCTTGAAAGCATAAAAGAAATATTCTAGCAATGAAGTAACAGTAATTCAGAAAGAGGCACCTAGTCAGTGCTTATTAGTAGTAAAGTTTACTGAAATTTAGAGCACTGAGTGACTTCCTTCTTGTTTATTCTTGTTATTATTAGGGGTATTGATTGTGCCCTGAACACACTGTTCTCAGACCTGAACTGGACCGTGTTCAGGGATATTTTGGCATTAATTTGCGTCTAGAGTTTGATGAGGTTTTCACTTCCAACACACACATAGATCATGGCAATGATAATTTCAGTCTTCTTTGCACTGAATTTTTGTCTCCTGAAGTAGCTGATAGTCAGAAGCTTCTAAATTAGCTTCATCTTTCATTCAATCTGTTCTTTAAAAGTACATTGTCTTCTTGATGGGAGCAAGGAAGAACAACATTATGGAAGAAGAAAACATGGCAAGGAAAAAAGACTTAGATCGTTAGATTCTATTGGTGTTAGCATGAAATTCCTGACTACTGCAATAGAGGCAGAATTATCATTAAGGGGAAGGAAAATTCAAGCAGTGCTATATTCATTTTGAAAACTAACTTTTTGCACATGAATGTAGATTGGGTTGGGTTTGGGTTTTGTTTTTTTTTTTTTTCAGAATTAAAAAGGAAACGAATTCTCCTAAAATTACAGTGGACACTAAAAGCTGTACATAAGTTTTAGTATAAAAGGCTGTATCTTCATTTAAATTTCTGCATATCAATCAGTAGGGAATAATTACTAAGCCAGTACTCTTCCTCCAAATACAAAATCCAGAGCAGGTTTCTCTATCTATGAGAGCAAGTAGCTCAAAGGATGCCTTGAAGGATTTAACAAACAGCAAAGGAAAACACAGGAAAAAGAAAACAGCATATCAACAATCAAGAAGAGAGTGCATGTATGTTAATTGTTTCCTTTTCTCATTTACAAAGAAGGTTAAATGGAAAAAAAATATGTGCAATTTTTATTCCTATTAAATATAGTTAATTCTATTAAGGACTGGAGCAGGTTATTAAAGAGAGCAGCTTTGTTAGAAGCTCATATGTGCACCTGAAAATACTGGAAATACTGTATAGACAAGCAATCAAAACTACTTATATACTATCCTGCTTGAACATTAGAAAATTAACAGTACAGAGAGACACGGACATACTGGAGCGAGTTGAGCAAAGGGCCACAAAGTTCACGATAGGACTGGAGTATCTCCTACACAAGCAGAGCAGAGTTCAGCCTGGAGAAGAAAAGGCTCGGGGGGCATGTTATCAAGATGTATAAATACCTCATGGGAGCTATAAAGAACAGGGAGACAGACTGTTCTCAATGGTGTCCAGTGACAGGTCAACAGGCAATGGGCACAGATTAAAAGACGGGAAAACTATTTATTTACTGTGAGGCTGGTTAAACACTGGAGACAGCTGCACAGTGAGCTCGTGGAGTCCCCATCTTTGGAGACATTAACAACTCAACTGGAACCAGTCCTGGGCAACCTGCTCTAGCTGACACTCTTTGAGGAAGATGGTTGGACTAGATGACCTCTAGAGGTTCCCGCTGGACTCATCCGTTCTGCAATTCTGTGATACAAGTATTAAATAAAACAAGAAGGTAATTTTAAACACAGAACTCCTCAGAGAAAGCACTGCTTAGAGTGACAAACAAAAGGTTGGTGGCTTTTTTAAGGGCCTAGTCAGCTTTTAATACACTCTTTTAAAAATGACAAAGCACTACAGATGTGGAACCTTGTGAAAAGGTATCTGGATGTTTCATCCTGTCAGTTACAACTGATCAGCATCAGCTACAGAAGTCCATTCTACAAATTGAGACAATATTCACCGTAGTTAAACAGCAGCAGTCTAAGAAACTCGAGTGCACGCCAACCAGAGAAGCTTCAGAGAAGGTGTCCTAAGCTCTTTTGAGCCCTATTAGGATCCTACAGAGATCACCAAAGTAGAATGCCTAATGGCATGCTTTTCTTTTCAGCTATCAAGTTGGTCTTAGAAGAAAGGAGAACAGAAAAAAATCTTGCTTAGCTTTGCTTTGTTCGCATGGATCCATTCAAAACCACAACAGCATTCAGATCACAACATCAACCAGTCTCATTTAATCTGCCCCATATCTGGTTTCCGAGAAACCTAATAGGTTTCATTCTGACAGGAATCAAATTATGAGGGAGAATTTTACAGTTATTCCCATGCAATGTTTTAATACCTCTCCCACTGACAGATAATGCAATCAAAGCATTTAATTTGCATATATCTACCATAAAGAGAATAGCATTAAGGAATAACAATCCCCAAACTTGATTTGAGGTACTCTACTAACAGTCTTCTAACAGCTCAGACAGCAGATGACAGCTTAGTTTGGCAAAATCTCTCTTTAGTACCCTTATGATAACTCTAATTCCATTTAATTCAATGTTTGCAATTATTATTTCCTTTAATAATTGTTCTGGAGTACTACTGAGGTCAAAGTAAGGACAGGTGTGCTTGAAAATTCCCACTCTCTAAATGCATTAGCTGGTCCAATAAAACATGCTGGCATAGGTTAGCCTAACAGGCTTGTTAAAATGCCTCACTAGTGGACTCATGATTTTGAATGACAATTCTCTTAATATAAGAGAACCAAAAGAGCAGTCCATCCACTCTACTGCATTAGGTGCTTTGAACTTTGCTTCCAGTTTCATTGGAACAGTTTCTGTTGTTCTGATAATTATTTTCACTTAGTATTTTCTCCTGGATTTACCATCATCTGTAAAATGGTAATCTGTACCAGGCTGTTCTTAGTTAGATCCAGACAGCGAGTAACACAAGTAGAATCCCAAACCTCTCAAGATTTGATATATTAGCACAGGGTCAAAGGAAACATATAAAAGGATACATAAAGATTGAACCCATAATTCTGATCTGCTTTACTAGCAGGGCTGGTAGACCCATGGCTGGGTCCAAGAAAGCTAAAATGAAACAAATACAAACACGATTTTTCAGTACAGGGACACTAACATTGGCCAAAAAACCATTCTGGTTGAACTAACAACCAGAACAAACCAATTGTTACCAGAGCTAGAAAGCACTGGCAAGACTGCCCAATGCTGCCTCTGAAGGGTAAGAACCAACAATGCAAAGGAGAGACAGCGTTTGCACTAAGAGCTGATGCACTGAACCTTCAGTTACACAGGAGAAGGGTGGTGATGCACAGCTTCTATATGATGGCAGTGTTGAGCTCTATGACAACCTGAGAATCTCAAAGCTGTCAATGGCATTTTAAACCCTGAAAACAAAGTGGCTTTGCAATGACTCTGTTGCCAAGCTTCACATCAGGTTTCAAGGAGTACTGGAGCCAAAGAGACTCCCTTGTGCATTGCCTTTCTTTGATAACAAGGGACTTCCTTTCAGGCAGTATGCTGAGTATTTCTGTTACATAGATTTCAGATCATAAAGAGCTACCTGAGAAGCCTGAATGAGAACACCATAGAAAGGGTTTCTCTGACTGAGGAGTCTGAAGTTGTGAGAACTGCTGACTACCTTATTTTCAGATTACAACCAGGACACTTGAGATTTTCTGATGTAATGAAAAAAAATGTGCATAGGAAAGTGCTTCTGAGCAAGCCAGTAAGCACGCTGAAGTAACCAGGGATTTCCCTGTGTCATTTACACTGATGGCTTGACAACCAAGAGGGAGAATCCTGATCCAAGACTGCCTTTAAGTTTCCATACAGCTCCGTGCCAGTGACACTCCTTATGTAATATGGGACTCTTCTCAAAAATAGATGTGAAGAGGAAGTTATTTTCTTGTCCTAGAAAGAACAGCTTGAAGTCTCAGTTTCCCATTGTGCTTCAGAAATTGAATCCCAGGCAGTTTGAAGGCAGTGCTCAACTCAGCATAATCAATAACCTAGGGAATTAAATTCTCTGTGGTGATGAGGACATCAGAGTCAAATTACCATCCTGTCATTCGTCTGCATCCACAGGAAGGGAACTTGAGGAGTTAGCATATTTAATGAAACCTGCTTTTTCTAAAAAAAAGTTCCCGACTAGCTATACTTAAGAGAAAGATTTGCTTAAGTACTACTCTGGTCTATCAACTACTAGATAGACTGTAGATATTAAAAAAGCATGCCACAACAAGACACAGTAACACACCAGTGTTTCTAGCCAGTTCTCCCCACACTACAGCACAAGAGAATTTGCACAGGGCTAAAGAGGCTCCTGTCAAGTTACAAATTCAGTGGTAATTATGACTAAGTCTTCTGGAATTCTGTAGCTACAAACAGCAATTAAGAAAATACTTAAATTCTCTTTAAATTAAATAAAAATTGTAGAACTGATTTCCACTCAGAATTTCTCGCTTACGATTTTCAGATTATCAGCAACAACTGAGGATACTGAGGGAATACTGAGCCTGTGTGGTGTAACTCACACAGGTTATATTCATGACTTTCCAATGATCTAAACAAAAGAGGCACTTAAGTTTATAGAAATAAAAATACTTTTTATTTAAGACCACCCTATTTGTATTTTAATCTATTTCCAAAGTTATTTAAATTGCCTTAAGAATCCTTTTTTTAATCAAAGTAATGGACAGCTGATACTCTTTGAAACAGGCTTATCAATGCCTTAAGATGCAAAATATAAGAGGAAATAAGGAACCATGATTTCCAGACTGCCCAAGTGAAAAGTAATTTACTAATGGTACAAGTGAGTATTCTCTTTGTGCATAACAGGACCAGCAACAAAGCCTTTGCAATCGCATATGTAAGCACAAAGGGTCTGTTTTCTAGTGCTTTAATCTTCTTTGAAAATAAAATACAGATTTGGAAGCAGTTGCAATGCATACATAGTTAGCAAAGAGCTGGTAAAAAGGTTGGGATGTGAAGAGAATCCTGCTAATACATAGACACAATTTTGGTCTGAGCACACATTAATAAAAAGGATGGTAAAAAGCAACTTTGAGATTTCTCAAAATGTAAAAGCATTCTGACATTCACTACTAAATTAATGAAGACATATGAAAAGGCATAAAAGCTAGTTATCTGTACATTAACACACAATAAGTAACAGAAGAATTAAATTTATGATAAAATAGGGTCTTTAGCTCATGGAAACTAAAGTTTCTCTGAGTGTAATTCAGCCTATTAATTTTGTATTTTTTGTGAAGCAAAACTAATTTCAGTCATGAGAATATAAGACATCATTCTATCGGTACAGTAGTCCACTCATAAAAGGGTAATAATATAAGGTGCTTCAAAGGATTGTCTAAAACACTCAATTAGAAGAACTCCACATGAGTACAGTAAGATTCCTTCTCAGCCACAGAGTTACCTCATTGTTAACTCCTGAAGCACAGAGATTAATAAATAATTGTGGATGCCTTTGTTACTCATATATCTAGTCCTCCTCTGAGTCTCTTTAAGCTTCTGACCTCAATTATACCCTGACGAAAGATCTTCATAGAGCATATATGCAATGTAAAATTGTCAATGTTTCAGATTCAATTTATAAAATGTGTTTATGAGAAAGAGCAATATTATGATCTTTTTACGTTACATAATAGGCTTGGTATGCCATTCATTATCTGTAATAAAACACCACTGAAGGTGGCAGTGCAATCACCGGCTTCATTTAACGTCAGTAAAACCAAATTCAACTCCTTTATAAAACAATGGCAGCATCTAGCGCCAGTTAAATCCAGGCTGGGGCAGAGGGAAGGGGAACTAAGAGGATTACACAACCTTCCCATAGTGACAATACAAAGAACACACACTATGAAATGGGGGATCACAATTCCTTTACAGCTCCTTCTTCTCCGTCTGAATTCTACACGTCTGCAAACCGAAAACAGCATATCACCCAAAACAAAAGTACAAAGATTGTGAGTTATGTGAATAAAAAAAAAATTCTGCTGGATCCTGTTTGAGTACAGATGTAAGACCCAGCAGGATAAATACAACAGAGCTAAATATAAGAGATGGATACAGAGCTGTCTTACAGTCTCAAGCCAAGAAAATTTCTTTCCTTAAGCACTACTTTGTTTGCACATTCTTTATAAGTAAAGAGCAGTAACATATTTTTGCTAAGGCCCATCGCTGATTTCTCTTCATAGAAGGAATAAGTATGCACCTATTTTATTTTAGCTTAAGTATTAGAAAATAAAACGTTTTGAGGAATTCACATACAGCTAGTGTATACCCATAGCAAGCCATAAGCTTTATTCTTTCTTTGGTAAATGCATATTGTCCCTGTCCATTTACATTTTATGAACTCAAGCTTTAACTGGCCCTTGAAGAAACATTAGTAGCAGAGGAACTACTACTCCGATGGCACCGCATTCAAACAGAAATACCCCATGACAACAAACAATGTACTAAGTGGACTTTGGTAGTATAGACTATGGGTGGTAGCAACTAAGGAGTAACACGATGAATGAATGAAACCACTGAAAGGAGTCACTGGGATATACGGAAGGGAAGAAGAGGAGGAACAACTGTTCCTTTGAGAAAGTCATTCCTCAGCCCTTGCAGAAAGACAGGAAATCGGGACCAGACGCAAGCTGGACAGAATGAGAAGACTACTTTGAGACCACCGAACACTGACCAAACTCAGAAAATCCCACTGAAGGGTCAGCAAACTACAAAGCTTTGCACAAAGAGTAGTTTCTGTAAATCTATGTATTTTTTGCATTTTTCTTGTAGGTTAAGTACAAATAATTTAGAAGTACATTGAGAGAACTTCACTGGTTGTTTTCCACTTTTAAACTTTTTTTTTTAACTGGAAAAACCAGTAATGTGAGAGCTTTGTTGAACTCTGGGGTTGTGCAATAACTAGGAATAAAGAAAGGCATCTCTTCTTGGTTTTAGGGCCTAGTCAACTCATCACATCTCAGACAGGGATGCTGGATGAAGATCAGATGTGTAGCCTAACGATTTTCTTTGACTTTGCTTAGATTTTAGAAAGGTGAGATTTAGTGGGTGGATCCACCAACAGCAACATGATACACATACAGCAGGGAGAAATTAGAAAAGAACTGTATTTGTTACTGAACAATGGGAGGTTCATTGAAATGCAATTCAAAGCTATCAGCAGCACAGGAAAAGATATCAGGAAAGTGATGCTGGCTTAAGTACAGTTTTTTGGTATAACAAGTGTATATTCTGCTTTTAATGGCAGCAATGTTCATGTGGTAAATTTATAAAAGACAGAAAAGCCCAAGTTTTGTTTTTACTTCGCTTACCATCTTGGGATATACTTCAGAACTTAAAGAAAGGAAATATGTACATAAGTAATTAACCATTGATCCGATGATGCATTAATATAAATTATCTAGCTCAATCAGCTGACTTTGCTCTATCGCACTTAGGGAAATATCCTAATTTTGTTGCTTCTCATTGATTTTTTAAAATATATAAACTGCTCTGTAAACAAATACTGCTAACAACAGTACTTTAGTCATATTTTCACAAAAATAAAATTATTAAAAGAATTAAAACATAAACAGGAAGTTTTTAATGTAGTTCCATAGCTAAAATGTGAGTCAGACTAGATGAGCTCTAAAGGTCCCTTCCAACACAAACTATTCTAAGATTCTGAAATATAGAAACTACAAAACTTCAGTTTTAGGAAAAGCTGACGTATAAAACGGCTACTCATCTAATAATCTTACTAGACAAAAGGGAAATGAAAGTGTGTTTCGAAACATGAAAGCTGTATGATTTTGAAACAAACCTTGTCCATTAGTTTACTTGCATGAAGACTCAGGCTATTAAAGAATATTTTCTTGCTCAACAAATGCATTTCTTCAATTGTTGTCAACAGTGTAGCTGCACTGTTTCCTACAATACCGCTGAAAACAAAATTAAGATTAATTAAGTAATCTGAAGGGGGGGGGGGAAATACGACAGTGTCAGATACTTTAGACAGCATTTAAAATACAATTATTTTCAAAGTTGAAAATTTACAACAAATAATTGCAGAGAACAGCTCTCCATATTAGCTGAGAGATATAAGATGACTGTGAGAACAAGTCTTATCAACTATGTCATCAAGCAGATACTAAGTACAGGCATGTAAAGCTTTGCACAAACTTTTTAGCAGAGTTCTAAAATTTACTGGATTTTTGTTCTGTTATTCTGTAAATCTAACTCTGCTATAGAACACAGATTACATAAACAAAAAGGGCTGCTATCTATTTTGTCATACTGTCCTTTAAGGATAGTATCATCTCTCTTCTTTCTTCATTGCGATGTTAGGCATTTCAAGAAATATAAGTAGTCATGCCTTCCTATTCAAGTGTCAAGCTATTACACTTAGCATGAATACCACATAAACATTAAATGGCACTACATGACTATGCTTCTCTCACAGATATACCTTCTGTCTAAAGTAAAAGCGCTTTTAAGCTACAAAAATGGCAGTGTAAATTCACTGCATTATAATAATTTAAATTTGTGGCTTGATTTTCAGAGTATAATCTTGTTGCATTTAATAGATCATTTCTCAAACTGCATTTTCCCTTCATTAGTCAGATGCATTTCCTCTATACAGAGGAAATTACTCAGCTAGCAGAAGATACTTCATTGGTCTTTAAACATGTCATTAACAAGACAGAGAGCAACAGGTAAGACTGCCTAAGAACTGCCATTTTAACATCACATTTTCAATCGCACCAAGCTTTATAATCACTGGGAAACAGTAACTTTGGAGACAGAAAAAAGACTGTCAAAAAAACCTGAAAGATTTTTGCTGTAAAATTAGGAATAGGTCTTACATGTGTTCTACCATAGACCTGTAGTGCAATCACAACTGAGAATTTTAAATGCAGTGGGAGATGCCCAAGAACCACTTATCCCAGTCTGCCCAAGATATAAAGGCGTTTTCAGACAGAAAAGAAGCCCAAGTGAATCAAATTCTCAACAGTTCAGTCCAGGGCTGTGGAGGAAGACTCTTCTGCTATTGCTGTTTCTAACCAACAGAACATGAGACGGCGAGGTGGACTGAGAGCTGGCTGTGTGACAGAACTCAGAGGGTTGTGATTAATGAAGCAGTGTCTAGTTGGAGGGCTGCACCCAGTGGTGTCCCCCAGGGGTCAATACTCGGTCCAATCTTGTTCAACATATTCATCAATGACCTGGATGAGGGGACAGAGTGTATCCTCAGCAAGTTCACTGATGATACCAAACTGGGGGAGGTGGCTGACACTCCAGAGGGCCGCGCTGCCATCCAGTGTGACCTGGACAGGCTGGAGTGCTGGGCAGAGAAGAACCTAATGGGGTTCAACAAGAGCAAGTGTAGGGTCCTGAACCTGGGGAGGAAGAATGCTAGGCACCAATATAGGTTAGGGGTGGACCTGCTGGAAAGCAGCTCTGAGGAGAAGGATCTGGGGGTCCTGGTAGACAGTAAATTATCCATGAGCCAGCAATATGCCCTTGTTGCCAGGAAGGCCAATGGAATCCTGGGCTGCATAGGGAAGAGTGGGGCCAGTAGGTTGAGGGAGGTCATTCTCCCCCTCTACTTGGCACCGGTGAGGCTACAACTGGAATATTGCGTCCAGTTCTGGGCTGCCCAGCTCAAGCGGGACAGGGAACTACTGGAGAGAGTCCAGCGTAGGGCAACAAAGATGATGGGGGGATTGGAGCACCTCCCTTATGAGGAAAGGCTGAGAGAGCTGGGACTCTTCAGCCTGGAGAAGAGAAGGCTGAGGGGAGACCTTCTTCTTGCTTCTAAGTATCTAAAGGGTGGGTTGAAGGAGGATGGAGGCAGACCCTTTTCAGTGGTTCCCAGTGACAGGACGAGGGGCAATGGGCACAAGTTGGAACATGGGAAGTTCCATTCAAACACAAGAAAAAACTTCTTTACGGTGAGGGTGCCAGAGCACTGGAACAGGCTGCCCAGGGAGGTTGTGGTATCCCCTTCTCTGGAGATTTTCAGCAGGGGAGTTGGACTAGATGATCTCTAGAGGTCCCTTCCAACTCTGAAAATTCCGTGATTCCGTGAACTACTGCCAAATGTCACAATGTATAAAAACAGCAGTTACAGCTTTTCTCCAGTTTCTATGTTCCTGGTGGCACCTGGAAGGTGATAGCTGCACCTTCAACAGCGAGATACAGAATGAAGCAAGCATCTTCCCAATAGAAAAATCCAAGTGCGTAATTAGAAAAAATTATATCAAAACAGTTGTTTAAGGAAGAAAAGAAAAATTAAGTCCTAAAGCTAATTTAATTCTAACATTTTCTCAAAGGGGACTTGAATTTTGTCATCTTAAATGTTTTATATAGGGTTTTTTGTATAGTATTTGTATCTACACAAAACAATAAAGAAACAGTTTCTGTGGCAAATTGATGCTATGTTCCAAAGCAGATTTGATATGAATTGAGGAATGGGAACAGATAAATGGCATCTGCTCAATATCATGCACATTTCTCCTGGATTCTATTGTACAGAGCAAAAACTAAGCCACAAAAGCACTCTTTTTACTGTATTAATCTTTATATAATACAATTTTAAAAAAAGACATCTTTAACATACTTTGTAATTTTGCATACCTGATTGTATGGTGGTAGAACTTGAGAAGATTAGAAATCTTGTATAGTAAAACTGCTCCTGGCTCAGCAACAATCACCTGCTCAATTCTAACCTGCAGAATAAAGAAACATAAGCATCCTTCAGGTCACACAATTCAAAGGCCAACCTCCATGATTTTATATGCAATATATGTCTGATTTTTGAAAAATAAATTTCACCAGAAATAAATTTAAAAAGAGAACGTCCAGTTATCTATAACATTCTCCTTGAACCAAAGTGATTCTTGGTTGCCAAGCCTCTGGGCAGAAAACAAGCAGGTGTATGTATTCTTTAAAAACAAAACAAAACAACCCCCCCCCCAAAAAAAAACCAAACAAAAAAACCCCAAACACACACACCTCAAAAAAAAAAAAATCCCATTTCCCTATAGATTTTTGTTGCAACTTGTTATTGAAAATTTCAAAATAATGAGACCATTTGATGTACTAATACCAGTACACACTGGAATTCTCCCCAGCACTGACTAGCAAGAACAGCTGCAAAGCTGCAAAATCCCTAAACTACAACAGTTGATCATTAGCACCATGCAGGATTCAGAACATCCGAAGTATTAGGTATTTTACACAAAAGACAAAATTTCAGCTGGATTAATCTCTCCATCACTTAAATAAGAGATTATATACCTCATACCGGTATTTAATTATATATATTTATAACCAATGACCAGCTATGTTGACTGTTCATCTCAACCAGAAGATACTGGCTACACAGACCAAAACCAGTGCTGACTGTCTCTATAGCTGAACAGTTGATGTCTTGTCTCCATGGCACACGCAGTCTCAATCCACTCATAAAAGGCTGCCCCAGGGTCAATCTTGGGGCACTTATAAAGCAGTGACAGACAGTGACTTATCACTGCACTGTTCTCCCACGTGCCTGTGTGTGAAAGGGGTACACACAAATCACCAGCTGCCACCCGCTCTCCCAAGTTATTCGCCTGCTGTTCAATGGAACATGACGTGCAGCAGCTCCTTCTCGTCAGAGCCAGCTGCAGGGAGAAATAAGATTATGCTTCCTCAATCCTCTCCCTTTGCATCTAAGTCAGAGACCAAAAACAAAGAATAATTTTTGACTCTTATTCTCAATGCTCAGTGCGCAAAGTTCATTTCAACGCTCAGGTGAACATTGCCCTTCAATACATATGTATATACAAAGGTATATACACAAATACCTGTCTCCAATGTTGCACAGAAGGTCATTTGGGCATAGATACTGAGTATAGTCTACATGCACAGCAAAAGAGAATAAGAAAGGCAGGGGGAAAAGAGGAAAATCAAAATATTGACAAAAAAAAAGCAGTAACTAAAAATAAAGACAAGAATTAAGAAACAGAAAACGACAGAATAAGCAGGAGAGAAAAAAAACCCTAAATATTTTAAGCTTAGGAAACAAAAGCATAATTAAAAAAACAAAGCAGGAAAAGAAGCATTGCTGCTTCCCATACAGAAGTCTTCACTGCACAGGAGAACCAAAATTTGCAGGTGACTCAACCTAACCTGCTCAGGGAAGTCCTGGACTTACAGCTCTTACTGTTTCTTAATCCTATGCGTCCTGTAGTCAGTTGACCATAAAAGACTACCTGAAGTCTACGTAAGGCATCAAAAATATTTTGTTAGTTCTGATGTCATCTTAAGTGCTATGGAAAAGATGAGGACCTTAATCAAAATGTTTTTTAGGGTCCTCCTACTTCCATCTGAAATGAGAGGCCTGTGGTAAGATCTACCATGAGTGAGTACTCAAGATTGACTTGGATGCCTAAAACTCAAAACCAAGTATCAGTAAGAAATGTGAAAAATTTATACTGCATATAAGCATAATTCTTCTTCAAAACTAAGGAAATAGTATCATACTGTACGTTCACATGGAAAGACATAAACCAGTAAGAAAATTCTACATAATTCTGTAAGTAGTTAAAAGTGCTCATGGAAGTTCTATGACTAGGATTTTATCAGGCTATTTTATACTTCAGCATCAACTTAAATCAAAGTGACAGGTTTGAAAACATCAGCAGAAATCCACTATAAAAGCAGTATACTGTGGTGCAATGCAACTACAACAGAGTGTTTTCCCTGAAATTAATGCAGTTATTTTTCTTATTGTGGACAATCTTCAGAAAGAACAATGTATTGTAGAAAGACTCCTCCAAACTAAGTCTATTTTTGTTGTTCCTCTCAACACAATGGCTTGCATCTAACTGCATTGTATGAAGGCTTTTCTGCTTGGGAGTTTTGGGTTTTTTCTTCCGCTTTATTGCTATGGAAGATTTCCCCAGTGGAAACAATTAGTACTACATATTTTACATTGGGAAGTCTAGACTGGCAGTGAATTAACGTAAGTTGCATTCTACTAAAATACAGAATACAATGGGAAGTCTTTAATTGTTCTTTTAGTTTTTTTCATTTTTATTAGCACAATAAACTACCTACCTACAATATTTCGGGGGATATTTCTACAGATAGCAGAAGCACACACGTGTGAAGAGTCTGGCAATCAAAAAGGAAGGTATTTTGTAGCAAACTATACAAATCACAAGTACTCAAATCAAGACCAAAACTCCCTCTGACTTACACAAAGGTTTGATTCTATCCCTAATTACTTTGTTGGAACGCACAGAAACTCTGAACTCAAACATCATCATTCAGTATTAACAGAACTAAAGCAAGCAAGAAGAACACAGAAAGCTTGGAAAATACCTTCCAAGAAAAAAAAAAAAAGACCCTGTGATATTAGTTTGTTTAATACGCCAAGTGTTTTTCAACAGGTCAAAACCTAAAGCCTGCGAAGAGTGATCATAATTATATGGCAATAGGCACAAACAGAAACACAGGAAGTTCTGTCTGAACATCAGGAAACACTTTTTTACTGTGAGGGTGACCAGGCACTGGCATAAGTTGCCAAGTGAGGCTCTGGAGTCTCCATCCTTGGAGGTATTCAAAAGTCGACTGGACACAGTCCTGGGCAACTGGCTCTAGGTGGCCCAGCTTGAGCAGCGAGTTTGGACCAGATGACCTCTAGAGGTCCCGCCAACCTCAACCCTTCTGTCATGTTCTATATAGCACTTCCTTGACTTCTACCTCTCTCCGGACCTTATCTCTTATTAGGAACTTATGTATAGTATTCAGAACCTACCTGTTAACATTTGAGACTAAGTATTTGGCAACTGGACACAGTTGTTATAGCTACAGCAGCCCAAGAGAAATTTATTACAATAGTATTTAGTACAGCAGATTTTACTTCAAAACCACTTGGATTTATACACTGCACCATCAGGCAATTATTGGTATCAGCTTCATCACCTTGATTATTTTATTTTGTGCGTATGTGAAGCACATCCAATAAGTAAGACAGTCAATCATTTGATGGATCATTATTAATCATTTCTATCAAATGGGTCCCCTAAACTGACTAAGGCTGTAGGCTTGACAAAAGACAACTGTGGAGGGATGAAACAGAGATACAGCAAATCAGGGTAGCATAAACACGGTAAGTAGGAAACAATTTTTCATGGTCTCTTTCAATACAAGAGCTGGAGTTACTGAACAAAACAAAAACAAAAGGAGCTGGCTTTTCACACAGCACACAGTTAAACTGTGCACTCCCTCCTGCAGGATATGTTGTGAATACCAACATATTATATCAACTTGACATATTCAGGCAAGAAAAATCTATTGAGGTCTATTAAATACATAGACAGTAGCTATGGCTCAGTAAGTCCTTAGTTCCTCCACAAACAGGTGAGGCAACTATTCTACAGAAGTATCATGACACGACTGCATAACCTGTACACTCTTCCCTAAGCATATGCTAATGGTCACTATGAAAAACAGGGCAGTAAATTAAACTGATTTTTCATTTGACCCACTACTGCCATTCCTATATACTTATTCCAAAGCTAAACTTTTGTACATAAGCACTCCTGAACTTAGGAAAAGTAAAAAAATAAAAATAAAAAATCAAGATACAGATTTAGTGTCTTAGTATCTCTCACTACATGACTATTTAAACCAAGTATCTATGAACTACGGAATCGTTAATCTTGAAGGGTTTTATGATTCTCAAAGTTGAGAACCTAACTCTTAACCAAGGGTGATGAAAGTACATTGCAGAGATGGGGACACAGGTTCTGGAAAAACATGACAGAACAATGTTTATATTTAGAGTGCTAAGGAAAACAAAATACTTCACCTTCAGAGGCCTGCAGACACCTTCTGTGATGTGCCCAACTACTTCTTGAATATTTTCTTCCACACCTACAGTTGATGCAAACACATGCTAAGATTATGCAAATGTAATTCTCTTTTCTTCAAGACTATAAAACAAATAAACAAATGTAGGAGCTACTCTTCCATAAAAAGCATTATGAACTGCATGTTCTTTTCTCCACAAGACTAGTTTATACCTCCACTGAACTTCAAGTCTAGCCATTAAGAAATAGCTGCATGACAAAACAGAGTCCTAGAGACTCATTACCTTACGCTATGCAATTGCCTCCTAGCACAACACTGTGCCTGGGGATTTGAGGGAGAAGGAGCAAGGGGAAGAATAAATGGTCTAGCAAGAAACTGTCACAGTAAGGCTCAATATTAGCACTTCATGAAATTAAACAGGGAAAAAAAAAACAGGCCAGTGAGATGCTCAAGGAGCAACAGTACATACCATTTTGAAAAGCCTGAACTGTAAATACACGTGTCTGTCAGCATGCGGTACTGACATGCTCATGGCATCGCTACAAATTAAATCACATATGTACCTCCACACTGCCGTGTGCTGCAGCATTAGCAAACGCTTCCTCCCCAGCAGCAATTGAAACTCATCTTTCACAGAACTATACACAAAAGAGAATATTGCCCTATCTTATCATGGAACAAAAATGAATTGTTGCATGGCAACCAGTACTGTCATAAATCAATCAAACTGAAAGCAACAGATCTTCAAGCTCTCACTTCAGTAACAACTCAGAATAGATTTATGGAGAAAGCAATACTTTAATTCTAATTTAAAACTTGTCAACAGGAGTTCATCTTCAGATGGGACCCATGCAATGAACAGTAAACAAACTGACTGTGACATGTGATAGAAATCAGGTGACCTTAAGCTATATTTTGCAGATCTTATTTCAAACTAGAAGAGATTACCTCTGACAGTAAAAATTCCAAAAGATCAGAGATCTGTGCCAATGTCTCTTTACACCAAGATACGTCAAAAGCCACATTAGCAGAAACAGCTGAATTCAGCACGGCAGCTGTAAGAATTTCAGCATACTAAATTGGTAAGGTAATAAAAATATGTTTGAGTATTGCCATCGAGGCAGAAAGCAAGATTACAAACCACAAGATGTATGGTCTGTTATGTAACAGCTAGCTCCCAGATACATCCTAACAATTTACACATTTTTTAGTAGGAACAGTCACACTTTTCCTGTTCATCAATATAACAAGCACCTAGCACATATCTGAAACAGTATATCTAGACCAGATTGACTTAAAAACAAGTTGTTGGGTATGAAAGTTTAGCTGCAAAAACATACAAGTTCAAATACAAAATACCAAAGGACACGGAATTAAAATCTTGATATACCTGTGCCTTCACATATATTTTCATTTCCAATTAAAGTATTTTAGATTCAGCAAACTTCCAGCACAATGGTTTATATAACTGTTGCAAGTATTAGTACGTCACGCTGACATAATTACGGAATAAATAATTCTTAGAGACCCAAACCCACTTTTAAAAAACAGTTCATTACTGAAGATACGCTTCTGGCTGGCTGCTACACCACATATCTTTTTTCTCTGTGTATCCTTCTATAAGGGACAGATCTTTCTTGGACTTTGTTTGGCTTCTGCTCTCCAGCTGGGATCCTGTAACTCCATGAAAAATGGGTTTCTACTGCATTTCCTAGACAGAATGGCGGCAATTCTCCCTTCCTTTCTAGTGTAAGATCTCTGTAAGACTGGAAGGCTCCTGTTAGCAGAATACCTAAGCTCCAAAGAAGAGAACCAGATGTTTTATGCTTGTCCAGTACAACGCAAAATAGTTAAACTTCTCTGAATGTGTTTTCAGTGCTTAAAATTTTAATAGCATTTTTGGTCAGATTAATTTTAAACAGTTAACACTTGCAAGCTTAAAATATTAAAACTTCTTAAAAGCTGTTCTTGAATACTTGATTATGGGCTACATATTTTGTTCTCCTTAAAGTAAAAACTGGGATGGGAACATTTCTCCAAAAATGTGGTATTCACACAATTTTTCTTCTACTGGGACCAAATCCACCTCTATCTCATCCATAGCTATACACGTGGCTTTTCTTTTTCTTAAGAAGAGAAGGGAAGTTTTTGTGTAGCTGTGATTTATGACATTCTCCATAGTCCTGAAATTACACAGAGCTAATAGGAGAATTTAAACAGAAATCTGAACTCAGAACAGAGATGCCTGAATTAAAAAGATAAAACCAGTTCCATCTGCAAAAAGCTACTCAAGTTGAAATTAAAGTTACAACATTTGACTGACCTAACTTTAGAACTCCAGTTATTTATAGTAGTTGCTTGGGCTCCCCCTACAGGGAACGGAAAAAAACCCAAACAGTTGTGATGAAAGTCTCCAGAAATGCCTACGTTAGATCTAACATTTGTTGGGAAGATCTGCCCTCTGGAGATGCAAATATCCATCATTATCTATAACTGCAAATAAACAATATGTCCACTTTTTAAATGGCTAATGAAATTAACTCAATCTCTGCTGTAGCCTGTGCAACCAGACACCTGAAGACTGTACGACAGCACAGGGAATTCAGCTTGAACCTCTCAGTACCACAAACACTGTACTCGCTGATTAGCCACTGCCAACTCAGGATCTGCACTTAGATAAAACATATAATCTCAAGGTACTTCATAAGGCTGCACTTCCCATAAATAGTTCTTGTTAAACCCAGTGGTATCCCATTAAGTACTGTTTTGTCTTACAGATCTTATCGCATAACCATCCTTGTCATCAAAAAAATTTCCCAAAGATGCAGAGGAATAGTTAACAGTCAGCACCTCCCAGGTTTTGCTGCTCCCAGTACAAAGCTAAGAATCCCTCCTTACATTTCTTGAAAACTGTACAACAGTAATGGCAAACCCATTCCTGGAGAGCTTAGGAAAACATATTTTTGCTTCAGACAGAAATATCAAATCTCTTGTTTCTATTAGTCTCTTGGGAAAAAAGTTTTGGCCTGGTGATTTTTTGGAAAATTTTTCCCCAAAACATTTTTATTTTCTGTATTCTCAAGTAGTTTACTCTGATCTGTGGCTGAAATGCTCTAAATATATCTAATTATGTGGTCATAGCATCTCAGCCTGACATCCCGTCAGAAGGCCAAGGGATTTAATAGTTAAATAAAGCACTGCACGAAGAGGTGGGAGAATTTCAGAACAAAATGCAGGCCTGGGCAGCAGCAGTAGCCCAGTCTACAGCAGAACCAGATACAGTAACCAGCCAGCTTTTCCTGAAGGACTCCCCAATTACAGCAGAAGTATCAGACAGTCATCTACAAAGAACTGCCATGTCTTTTTCTCTACCATAAAATCACCATGAGGCCTGCTTTCCTGTCTCCCTGAGATACTGTGAGTAAATAACATTAAATTCACTTCTATAGTACACTGTAACTGTAGTTAAAAACCAGTAACATTCCGTCAGTTTGGTTTACAACAATTCCTAAACAGCCTCCTTGCTCATATACTGTTAATTAGGAAAGCCAATTAATACTTCGAGCAGGAAGGAAAATGAGAATGCATACCCACTTTAAATCCCAGAACGGGACTCTATTAAGACGTACAGTCTGAAAAGCTCACCAGATACAGATCAAATGTAAGTTCTTACAAGTTTGTTACAACTGAGTACACATGCTTAATCTATTAAACAAGTCTTTGGCTGAAGCTATGGAGACAAATCATACTACAGTTTCTACAGGATAAAGGTCTTTAAAGTATAGGTCCAATGTACTTAAAACAGAGCAAAGGGGCTGAAAAATAAGCATGAGAATCTGTAGTTCTGTTAATGAAGGAGAGCTTTGATATTAAAAAGCTTCACATATCTATGAGTGGCCTACTTTGACCTCTGTAAACCTAAAATGGTATGTTACATGACAGAAGTAAATTCCATTTTACTTGTAGCATAGACGGAAAAGAATTAAAGGAAGAAGGAATTATATTTAAAAAATTTACTAAACAAATGAGCAAGGCATAACAGGAATCCTCAACATATCAATACGCAACTCTATGACAATGTTTTCAGAGAGGTATGTATTCATACACATTAGAGACAATTTCAATCAACTACCGTCTAAAATGTCCCTTTGTAAATTTAATGTAAATCCATTATAAGCACAGTAAAATGAAAAGAGTGCATTTTGAAATACTATTCTTCGTTAAGGGTTTTCTTCTGGCAAAATGGAACCACCAGCTCTTCTGAAATTATTTCCAGAAAAATCTAAACTCAGCCTCCCATAACTGAAGCCCAGCCTACAAAATTAATCACACTTTCTGACATTACAGATTTACTTTCTATCACTTCTTGATTTACGTTTTAAAATGTAGTACTACCTTGAATAGTTACAAGCTTTAACATAGCTTCTAGGTGTTCTTTTTCAGAAGCTGTAGCTTGATGCAACCAGGCCAGCATGTCTCCTACGTACCTAAATAAAGACAGACGTTTCTGTGTAAATCAGAGGTTTATAGTGTCAGGGATTCAAAGTGCCAATAAGCAAAAGAAGGATTACTTCATATACATTCTTACTAGTACTGTACCTCAGAGGATCGTGGGAGTGCATTTCAATAGGGCGAGGAGTACCTCCCAGACCTCCTCTAGTAAGAGCATCTATAAAGCCACGGACTACAGCACTCCTCCTAGCTGTTCCGAACTCATCCAACGTGTACCTGTTATTGAAACATGAAAACTGGTAAAACAAAACAGTTCATCCCATCGCAGTTTATTAGTTCAACTTTACAGTTAATATGAGTAACCATTTTTAGAGTTCTAGTAATCTTGCATCAATGCATCTACAATGAAGCACTTAAAGCTGTCTGATTTTCTTGACTCCTCTGAACAGATACTAAAGATAACTTTTCCTTGATCGTCCCATTCCCTTACCCCACACAAATAAATAAATAAATGAAAAATCAGCTTTTCCATTTTTGTACACAGAAGCATGTATTGACAAGTCTAGGACTCCTGTTCATGTGTGGTCCAGCTGACTGACAGTAGAAGCAATTTATTGCACTGCAACACAAGGCTTTCTCCTTCTTCTAGGCTACCTCATGATTAGCAGCAAAAAAGTTATCTTCATTTGATCATTGTTCCCCGGTTTTAAGCAAATGAGTCTTAGTTAGGTATTTAATGGGTAGACAATTACAGCCCAGAGTGCATAATCTCAAATGGCTTGCTGCTAGTAGACGAGGTACCAAGAACACACACATGGGTCATTTTTGGAGCAGGCTACCTTTCTGTTTGGGCTGAAGCATGATAGCAAGTGAAGGATGGGGAATGAACACTGCTGACATCCCTGTTACATCTGCTTAGAAACAGGGTTTTTGCAAGCCACAGAACTCTTCTACTTTTTTGAAAAAACAAATTTAAGCATTTTGAACAAAACACATTACAATGGAGAAAAAAAAATACACGACAGTTTATTTTTCCAATATAATTGAAGAAACGCCAAAGAGTAAGCATAGTGTTGCTTACCAATGACATCCAGCAGCTGAACAGATATAAAAATAATAACAATAATGAAAAGCGTATTACTCACTGACTGAAGTGAAATGTGTACTGCATTCACAATTAAACAGATGTGGAGAACAAAATACAAAACAAAATAATATACTGTTTCGAATATGTTCCAAATTAAGTTCAATTAGATTTCTACTATGCTTTCAAAGGTCAAAGGGATCCTTCAGTTTTGCTCTTTTCAATGTACATTACTATCTGAGAGGGGGGGAAAAAAAGCACACTGAAGAATCCTGAAATTTCTGTTTAAATCTTTTTCTTCACACAATGTACTTGTTAACTCAGAGAGTAAATATGTGCAATTCAAAAACAGAACAATCTGATAGAAAAAGTCTTTAATAAATTACTATTTACAAAAATTATGCAATTAAAAGTGGGAGAGATCTGGGATCTGCTGACTACCCACAGTCCAGGAGTAGCAGTGTTGCAGTGAAGTCTCAAGTGTTTGTAGAAGCCAGCTAACCTTTTTTCCCTCCAATAATCAGCTATATAATAAATCATTAAAAATACAGCAGTGAAACAGATCTTGGGATCTTGTTATTAGTTTTGAAAATAGTATTAAATAATGATAATTTTGTTTTAAAAAGAAAAAGAAAACTACTAATTTTCCTTTTGCTCTCAGCAGAACAGGGTTTAACTATGACAAAATCCTGCATCTTATAAAAAAAAAAATCAGTAATAACTATTATTTATACTAGAAACACAGTATTTACTGCTATGTTATTACACATACTCATGTTAGGGGAAGAAAACAACATTTGGATTCTTCTCAGCCCAGCTTCAATTTTTCAAAAACCCAGTAAAGTAATGATCTCTGGGGGGAGAGGAAGGCGGTGGAGGAAAAGCTTTGAAAATCAGACTGGAGGTCTGAAGAGGCACACTGCTTTGAGCTATGACTCTATGTATTTTCCACAAAACAGTTTGCCATTTTTCTGTTAGAAACAGGAAGTGAAAACTAAATTGAAATGTGTATTTCAGATCCCTACTGACTGCAGTTCCTGAAAATCCATCCATGGTGCCCTCCTTCTGCCACCTTCAAGTTAGCAAGACAGAAGTCAATATAAGAAAACAAGGATTTGTAGTTTTGTTTCTAAACCCTGCCCTTCTCCATCTTACTTTCACTCAATGAAATCACAATCTTTATCAGATGCAAGGTCAATGATTTGGAGGAAAAGTGTTTAGTTCACACAGCAGTGCTTATATGCATAAAACCAACAATAATTTAAAATTACTTTCTTCTGTGACATAATTTTTACATTTTAAACTCAGAAGTTTGTTATGTATTAAAAGTATACAAAAATTTTTGGAAGGGAATAAACTAAATCTTGAGATTTAAAATGCAAAGCATCAGTACCGCAATTTTGACAATACTGCTGTAGCAGGTAGTTTAAGCACGATAATCTATAATGAGAAACATATGGCTGCATCTTCTACAGTAATATTTACTTCTGCTTTTTTGGCAGAAGAAAAGTCCTACCTACCACATTCTACCTGTGGTAATACTAGTACTGCTGTTTGTGGGAGAGATGTCAGAAGAAAAATAAAATCTCTTTTGGAGATTCATTTTACACCAGCCAGCTGCAGATTTATACAGAAGGTGGGGTGGTTTTTTTCCCCCATAAATGTTGGTTTTATGAAGTTTCAAAGTAACATAATCTAACGAAATATTTATTACAGAAAATATAAACTGTATCTATAAAGAATCTTATAAAATTTTGTGAACACAGTTGTGACTGATCCTTTGCAGCTGTGAAATAGGGCCTGGAGGCAAGAATGCAAGAAAGGACTCTACAATCCCCAGCTATGGCCTGACATACTGCAATGCACCCCATGCAATAGCTGGGGACATCAAGTGACACCACCTCTCCCTCACACTAACTAGCAGAACTGACTGAGCATGTCAAGATGTGCACTCTCTCTCTCATACTGACAGAATTTTTAAGGTCCATTCGCACTATGCATTTACCCCATGAAGAGCAGCATGGAGATTTACAGCGTCACATACCTACACCTTCACACATCAGAGACTCTAAAAGACCTTTGAAAGACTGCCTAGTACTCTGCTGTCCCGGATGCCTGTGGCTAAAAGTAATTTGTAATAGTTGCAAAATGTGATGACTGCATTTAAAAAACAAAACAAAACAAAAAACTAAAAAGCAAAGAAGTGTAAGAAGTACCTCCTTCAGGTATGTTCACGCCAATAAAAATAGTTCTTACAGTGCCACCTCGTGGTTAAGTTGTCGCTACTAAGTCCCATTTCATTTACGTTAAGTCCCTTTAGCAAACTCTGAACAAGAACTAAATAGTAGTATATTTTTATATATATATATACACACACATATATAAAAAAGTACCCCTACACTTTAGAGACCCATATGTAGTAGATTGTTTTTAATACATTACTGTACAAATCAATGGAAAACATTCTTGCTACCAGAAGTGCTTCAGTAAAAGCTAATTAGCCTTTATCAATTTTTTACTTTGGTAATGTAAATGAGACAATCACATGCTTTGGACAGCATTTTTTTCTTCAGAAAAACCCTACAATGAGAGCAGCAGAAATTCACAATTCCATTTAGATTAAAATAGAACCAGCCTGACATTTTACTTTAATTAGAAACCAGTAAGTTGGAAAAAGTCCAATGACATTTACTGTACCATAACTATGTCAAAAGACTTCTGAAATCTAAAGAAGTTGAAATATGATTTTTTTTTTTTTAAATAATTTTGTGTTTTTTAAATCTGACACAGGACTAAATTGCCACCACCCTTGGCACTGTAATTCATGCTCATCTTTAAATTTTATAGACTGGAAATATTCATTTCTGTCAGAGATAATCACAAACATTTACTTACTTATACAGGACAGGTCTATCTTGTAAGGCTTCCATGGCTTGAGCGAGAACTGGAGAAATGTCACATGATTCTTGTGTCAAAGTTCTGCATTCATCTATAAAATATCAACACAGATAAAAGTGGATTCTTTGCACTGTAATACCTTTAATAACAAGCTGTAAAACAAGAAAATTAGTTAAAAACTCCAAGTTTTTGATTTTGAATTGAAGCCTTCAAAAATGCTACCTGGCCTAGTTTGTGTTCATGTAATTAAATTTCGCCATAAGCAGTACTTCACTGTAAAATGGATGTCCATCACAAATTTCAACAATAATAAAAATTAAAGGAAGCGGTTTGCACCCACATATAAATGTTAAATCATTCAACCATCAGAATTCTGTCAGGCTCCTTTATAACTGTTTAACACATTCCAGGTAAAGTATTAAGAAAAAAGGGAGCAAATATTTAAGCAAGCTGTGGGCTTGTTTTGTTGTTTGGTGGGTTTTTTTTTTTTTGTTTTTTTTTGTTGTTTGTTTTTTTTGTTGTTGTTTTTTTCTTAACTTTAATCACAGTAAATATACAACCTTGTATATTCCGTGCACGAATGTGGAAATCATATAAACTAAATCAAACATCAGCATAAAAATTACGAATTTTCATTAGGGTGAAACCACAACCATTGTTTGAGGTTTCAGCACCTACTGAAGAACAGCTAACAAATATATTGCATTGCACCAGCTTTTTTTCACAAATCTTCCTATCAATGTCTTAGGAGAAGAAAGAAGTAATAAAAAAGCATCTACGTTTTACACTACCAAGATGTTACATTGAACACTGATGCCTGGATCCAGAGTACATATGTAAAAAAACAATCACCTACTATCATTCAAAAGAGCATCCTGGTAAAATAAGGTTGGGTTTTTTTTCCTTTTTTAAAGGTAATAAGGCACTCCTCCCACTAAACTAGATCTCACTACCAAATAGTCAACAATAACAACTTCCCTGTAACCTGCAAGAAAATGAAATGCAATACACTTAACAGTTTGCTTAGACTACCAAACTACTAGTTGTTCTCTGTGGAAAACCACCTAAAAATACAAATAAATAATACACTTTTACAAACAGAGATGAGACTGGTCCAAAAAAGGAGACAATCTCCAGTTAACTATTTGGTTCACAACCAATCTTTCACTAAGAAGGAAACCCAAAGCCTTGTTAATAAATCTTGGAAAGGGTTTTTGCAGAGTTAAATCCACATTAAAGAATTAAAGGAATCATCATAATAACATTCATAAACATAAAAACATTCTTAGTCCTACTTTGAGTCCATCTGTAAAGTCGTTCGTAAGATGTCTCTTGCAGTAAAGCCATCTGTTCCATAATTTCCAAGCTACAAGACAAAAAGATTTTATTTGCAAATACTATTTTAGGTAGTACTAGCATGTACAAATGAAATAAAAAGCACCATTATGAAAATTATGAAAATATAAAAATACATTACTATTCTTTGTTTTTTTGTGAAATACTCTGTATAGTCATATGATGTAAAGAACGAGTCCCTGCTGTAACTTCTGCTTTAACTAGTAAATGGTTATCTTGTATTCATTTAAGTAGCGCTCACCCCGCCCTTTGCTGATTTGTCCGGAGGAGAATCTTGACATCATCATGAATTTGCTTTACTCTTCCCAAGGCCTTGAAAAAATCCTAAATCAATTAAAAACAAACAAACAAACAAACAAACAAACAAACAGCTGTGTTTAAAAGCCATAACTTCTCATTCAAATCTCTAGCACTCTATACTCCCCATTTCAATTCCACATTTATCTTCCTTGCAGGTCTGTGTTCCAAGTGCTGCTTTTAAAATACAAGTCCCCCTCCACCACCTCTCACCTTTCATTCTACCTTAAGACCCTAAGGATTTTCTTCTTTCCCATTGCATCATGCCTCCCTCTTCCACAAAAAAAAAAAAAAAAAAAAAAAAAAAAAAAAAAATTAATAGCAGCAAAGATGTGTTTTTAACCTGTCTTTTATGTAGCAGGTGTGTTTCACATTTATTAGTTAACACTTTGGGAAGATTTTGAGGACCTTACTACACATTCCATCGTCTCCCCATTGACGTTAGCAACTAAAGAGCAAACTGAAGCATTAGAAAGCACAATGATTATAGGTTGATATTTTTTGTTTTCATATAATGGGGTAACAATTTCTGAGAAAATTCAAACATTTGCAATAAACTAGACCAAGGTTTTCCAGGACAATCTTTCCCCCCTGAAAAACTCAGCAGCAGCACTGAAGAAAAAAACCCTAGAAGACATGGACATATGGCCAAAAAAGGTATTTTACTGTTTTAGAGAACAAATGGAAATCCACTAACATTTTCAAACACGTCTTATTATGAAGTCATCTTTCAAACATCATGGAGGAGACTAAAGAATTCAGATGTAACTGTTTGTTATATCTTTTGTGACTTGAATACAGTTTGCCTCAGAGAAGTAGAGTTCTGGCTGAAGTCACATAAAAATATACATTTTCTAAGCGAAGTAGGACACTGATTTAACCTACTGCCTTGCATCAACTGTGTTGAAGGTCATGCTTACAAAAACTCGTATCACTCTTTCTTCAGGAAAAAAAAGCATTAAAAAATTGCCAAAACAGAAGCCTGACTAAAAATGTTTTAAGCATGCTGGTTGATTATATCATAGGGGAAAAGCACACACATGATTTTACTGAAGTCTACCATTTCAGTAGCACAACTATGATTGTATCTCAGCTACTTTTGCACATTTTTTAGACAGATCAAAGTATCAAAAGGACTAATCCTTGTTCTGCTGCGAACCAAGCACTGAATAAATGGCACAGCATTGCTGCCATTGTTCCCTGCAACATGTGCGTTTTCGAAACCTGAATGTTCTTTCATGGTAATAGTTGGTACAAAAGCATACAGCAATTACTCAAGTGCACAATCATTTAACACATTCCATTTATGCTTTCATTAGCACTTGTTTGTGGTTATCTGTTCCATGCCTTTAATAATGCTTTAACTGAAAACAGGATGCCTGTGGAAATGAGACAGTATGTCTCAGCAGGTAGTCTACATTCAAGTGAAGGTTTCTATGCAGCTACAATAATAAATATCTATTAAGTGTACTCAATTCTCTCATTATTCAGTTTGCTTTTACTGCAGAACAATGTGCCTTCTTATTCAAACCATAAACATATTCAAAAACTTGTTTTGTAAGGTGGCTAAAAGTGAATCAGCACCTAGTATCTTCATCAACCAAATAATAATGAGGGAAAGTCTCAGCTTATACTGTTTCAAGTCACTGAATATCTATATACATGCATGTGCAAAATGCACACACACATGCACAAGGGTAGTACTACATATTACTGAAGCGCTGCAAATTTCCCATTTGCTTTATTTGAGTGTGATGAAGTTTTAAAACTTCTTCACTGAAAATTCAGACTTCATAAAGTTCTTTAAGTGTAGAATCCACACGATAACTCATTTGCCCCTTAAACTCATTACACAAACTAGAATTTGATGTTGATTTTCTCTCCTGTTACTTGAATCTTTCATCACACATTTCAAACTCATAAAAAATTCACCATTCAGTTAAAAGGTACATTCCTCCATAAAAAATTAAATTACAAACTGATCATAAGATCTCATGTACAATTCAGCTAGGATGCTTCTACTTTTTAGTTCAGGGCAAAGCTTTTAATGTTCATTGAGCTACCTCAGTAATTGGCTCATCTTTCGTGCCTCGAAGCAGGTTCATTTCATCCGGTGTCAGTTGGAATTTTGCTATGAATGCATCTGCAACTTGTGCTTTCATTTCTAGTCTCTGGCTGTAATAAAACACAGTGAAGAGGACATTACCTTTTTATGCTTATCTCAGATTTATTTTGCTATTCATACTCTTGGAAATATAATTAGCATTAGAAATAGGTGTTATTAAATTCTAATAGTGCATTCTTGCCATCAAAACACTTAAGTTGCATCTTCACATACAATTTTCTATTAAGCTTACATAGATTTACTGAGTAAAGACAATATAAAGGTAAGTTATCATATTTGAAATCTAGTAAGTTCTTGAAAAAAATATTCCTTTAGCATTTGTATCACAAGTTATCTAATCCAGATACTTTGTGCTTGTACAGTTGTAATGCTTGCAGTTATTTCCTTTCAAATACATCAAGGAAAGAGTGGGGTTTCAGCTCATGTTTTCAGAGAGACACAAAAAGCTGTAGCACCCAAAATGAGAAAATGATCATTAGACTAATCTACTTTTCTGTAGAACAGATCCATTTCTTTTTAACAACATACAGTTGAGATACAAATTTACTAATCTCACAAGCAATCAAAATGCAATGGCCAATTCTCTTCTTGATTACCCTTCCTGAAATAAACACAGCAGGGATGTAACATGCAAACACCATCTCATGGGCAGCAACTTTTTGCACACATTTTGTCACACACCTTACAACCACAGAAAGACCCAAACGAATATAGTTTATTCCACAGGAAGGGACTGGAATTCCTGTAGCCACGGAAAAATTGCTGAAACCGTGATTTCAGCACACAGCATTCCAGGAAACAAAGACTACTTTTTTGGGAGATTGAGAAGACACTACTTAGTTATTTGCAGAAGAACAAGGCTCAATTACTTTAAGACCATTTCAGCTTCCAAACTAATTACTGCAAGATAAATACACTATTATTTACAGGGTGGTAAGACAGGCGAGTACTCTCCTAATACTGACTGCAGTAATTAAATTTCCTTGCAAGATCAAAGCTCGTAAAGTAAGCTTTTACTTACTTATTTACCACTTCTCTCCTATCCAACTAGTGTCTGGACTGCATTCAGCTGTAAGAATGGAAAATTGGCTTCCCTTCTGGAGGCATGGATGGCCGTCCCATCCTGCAGTTCCACAAACCCTTTTAGAGATCAGATAAAATGTTTCGCAATTGTCAGTGCTCTATCATACCGAACAGTGAGAAGGAAGGGAATATAAAATCTGACAGTGTTTTAACAGTAAAATTTATGAAAAACAAAGGGGAAAGCAACTCAGCACTTGTAAGTTACACAGAAGATACCTAAGCAAAAAGGAAAACCAAAAACTCCCATCAGTATCCACGAAGCTGAATCTTTCTCAGGGAAGGAAAAAGAGTGATGGAGGATAATTCTGGCTAACTAAACGGGCAACGACAGCAGACGTATCCATCAAAAAATTACAGCACTTTCCAAGCAATCTGGCGGTAGCTCACTGCAAGTGAGGAAGAACAGGGAAGAAGTCTAAAAAGGGAGGGCTCAAGAGTGGATACACAGCTTGGAAAAAAGAAAATGCAGGTACAGGAAGAAAGGAAAGATATTTCAAAGAGAGGAAGGAGATTGAGAAGCATCACGATGGTTTGGCAAGGAGGTGGAGTCAGTTTTTCTAGCACAAGGAAGGGGGCACGGGGACAGAGATTTAGGAGAGAATGGAAAGTACCAAAAGACTCTGAGGACAGAGAGGAGGGATGTGTGAGGTGATGGGTCTGAAGAGATAGAAGTTGCACTATCTTCTCTTCGAATACCTTCATGTAAATCTCTCATATCAAGGTGAGGACATGCAAAACTATCTTCAAACCTAAACAGACCTGGTACTGTTTTCCAGCCCCATCAATCGATAAGCTTTTCTGACACAGAAAGTGTGGTAGACCTCAACTCAGAGGAAGGAGAATGGAAGAACACCATTTTGAACACACTCAGTAAATTTTCAGCAGGAAGATCAGGTGATAAAATCTGAAGAGAGGAAGCCATGGTGTAACTTCAGCTGGAGACAGAGGAAAAAATACCAAGATAAGCTGTCTACAAAACATACTCACAAGAATTAACAGACAGGAGGATACCAACAAAAGAGTGGTTTTAATTAAATATTAGGCTTCTGAGAGATTTTCTGATAACTAAATCATTCTCCTAATGCAGATGAAAAATGGATCAGGTCTGCTCTGTAGTAATATACTCCATCGTTGCAACGATGCCTGAGCTATGCTGCTTATGCCGCCTTAGCCATTCCAGCTTATCCCTGCCCGGTACTGCCCTTTCCACTGTGCCAGAGCCATTGTTTATACTGTCATGTAGAGAATCAGATCAGGGAACAAATCTGGCAGGAAAAAAACCCAAAAGTTTTTATTTTATTTATTGTTTTGGGGTGGAGGTTATATGTATTCTCTAATTCAGTTTACCACAGGCCTGTACTAAGGGACTGTGGGGTACTAAGTTCTGTACAGGCATACCCCGTCCCGTACTAAGGGGTGTGCAAGCACAGCAACCTGTCAGAGGCAAGGGGGCAATGGCTACTTAGTCCACTGCTACTATGAAACTGCTAATGAAAATTACACTTAAGAACTCTTCTGGGGTATAAAAAGAGGTCATTTCAACAGTCAGTTACAACAACAACAACTAATAATGATAGAACCATCCCCTCTCAACCCCCCAAAAACCTAGAGGCATATGACATCGCTACTCAAATTGAAAATCAGGCAAGGACACTTAAAATTTCACCCAATGACAGTACTTTCAACAGTGCATTCCTGTTCCATGCCATTGTGCTGAGGAAGTCTAATCCATCAATGTCACCATCATTGGATTTGGTTGAAACAACAGATAATGTAATTTAGTGAATTAACTTTATTTAATAGTTGCTCCGAGTCTCTCCTCTTGTGATGGAAATCTCAATTTAATATAAACCACAAAGCTGAAAAGACCTACATTGGATTAACCCTCCCTTTAGGAAGGAAAAGGAAGGTAGGAAAGAGACTGGAGAAAGCATATGCAAGATGTTCTTTGGTTTCAACTGAAACAGGATCTCCCGTAAACACAAGAGCAGATGAGATGTTAAGAAACTTTCCTGTTCTTTGAACCTGTGTGCATAAACTTTTAAGTGCTCTTACAGGAGATATCCATTTACTATTATCTCTTGTTCTTCAGACTTTCTGAATGGAAGCGTCCAAACTGGGGGCAGAGGGAAGTCTGATTTTAAGAAGTGCAATATACCAGGCATAACAGTTTTGTTCCATTTGCTTTGCAGATTTGTTGGATCCAGGGTTGTCGACTTTCAAAGAACAAGGACCAAAGTCAGGAACTGTACAAACAGCATGCTGCTTAGTCTGTTTTGGAATTCTGTGCACCCTTCACTCCTGGGGTTATAAAACCGAACAATGGCAGAAGTCCTCACTACTCAACCTCTCTCTGCCTGCAAGTGCTTACTCTGCGCAGTCCTTCCTCCGCTCCTTTTTTGCTGCTACAGAGAACAAGGCTCAATCAAACATCTTGCTTTAAAGCCATTCCCATCTCTGGCTGGGTCTTGGCTAACACCTGCTATAACTGCTCATTGACCCACTCTGCACACTCCCAATAATTAACTTGTATAAAACAGAGTCAATGTATTAAACTGTAGCATACCGGCAAGTTAAAAGTTCCACAATGTAAACACAAAATAACAGCCTCAAGGTGGCAGCAATGCTTCATCTATCTTTCTCAAGACAGGGATTTGGAAGTGGTGAGAACCATCTATCCTAAACCTAAAAGCATGCTTTTGAATTTTGACAAAGCTATTTATTTTTGTCTCTTTACAAAGGACATGGTATTTCAGGAAGCTACTCCAGTTTCAAAACCCAGGTTAGTCACCTCTGTTTATGCTGGCTATGAAAGTTGCCTTAGTTATCAATCTGCATGAGAGAGATCCTGTATCCTAGGTGATGGATCAGGAACAAAACATGTAAGTGCTATGAACCCTTAACTTCTATCTGGTAGTATACAGTATTCATGAAACCAATATATTCACATTGGTATTTAATTTTATATATATATATATATACACACACACACATATTTCCTCAGACATAAGCTAACAGATATTTAACTAGAATTTAATCAATCTTATTAAAGCAGGGAAATGGATTAAAATATCACTCAAGTTTTCTATAGTTATTTCACTGTGATAAGTGCTATGCAAAACACAATACAGGTAGCAACAAAAGCTACAGCAAGGCCATCTTACATATAACCCATAGCAATCGGTACCTGTGCAAACACTTGGACATTTCAAGAAACGCTGGCCTTTCTGTAAACATAATAATTTCTAAGTTGTGTTCTAAGCAAGTGCAGTATAGCAGAGAAAAGGCCACACTGTGCTGTTAACCCAAAGCTTTCTCCCCCTCCTTTCTTTTACAAAAGTTATCCCTCCATAAAGGAACAAAACTAACAGATCATGGGAACACAGCACCGATGCAAAGGGTGAAGTGCCAAGCGCTGGCAGACTTTGGAGCCTGGGCGGGGGACGGGACTCCAACAAAGGGCAATTTCCCCAGTTTTAATCGTTTCCAGGGAGACAGAATTCTTTTGCAAGAGTACTCAAAAGGCTGGGAAAACTATGCACTTCATGCACTTTTCCCTTGAACCAAATACAAATGTGCACTGTTTGTTAGGATTATCACCTAGACAGCTCAAAAAATGACGTGGAGGAGGAATAAGATTTTCCAAAGTCTAATATTATCTTGCCACCAAGTACAGCATAAAAATCTGCTAGCTTCCTTTACCTAGGACGAGTCATAGCAGCATGTTCTGAAATTACTTTTGATTTGTGGTACTGAGGATTCAACACATTTTTAAAGCCTCAAGAACATGGAGTATTTCTAACTCATAATGAAATAACAACTATCTTTTAACAGACATGTACAAATGCTTTTCAGCAGCAACTGGAAAAATTATTTTTCTGTGATGGTTTTTGTGGAAGGCAAATATACAAGACTATATAACAAAACATCTACACACAACTAAGCGTTAGGAAACCATTCCTAAGAATTAGTACCAGGTGCAAAAATGCATTTGTAAATGCTGAGAACAAATGTTTTTATTCTACATTTTGTCTGTCAAACACATCTTTTGTTAAAGGAGAACTGAAATACTGTGAGAAGTTATTCAATGACCAATTCCATCCTAGAATATAATTAGGAAATTTTCTCCTTAATTAAAAAATAGGAAGGCACAGAAAATCCTATGAATTGACTGACATTCCCAGGATACAGAAAAATAGCAGTAATATTACAGATGGCTTTAGTGAGATCTCATCTGGAAAACAGATCACAATCCTGATCATCTGTGTTCAAGAACAATGGACTCCCATTAGACCAGAGCTAGCAGGATGATCATGGGAATGGAGAACCTAATTTATGAGAGAAGATGAAGGAAGCTCTTAAGATAAAGGACAAGATGTGAAAACAGTCAATTGATATCCAAGAATTAGGCTGAAAATTAGGGAAAGGCTTTTACTGAAAAAAACAAGCTTTTGAGGTAAGCATTGCAAGAACAGCAACATGTACAAAATGCAAAAATAATTAATCAGTTTTATGTTGAACAGTTGATGAGTTTATGCAAGTCATCATGCAAGTGATAGTTGGCAGCAGGAGAGTGGACTTGAACTTAGAAGGTTGCTGCCATTTGTAATTCCTATCTAAAGACAGCTAGCCTGCAATGCTGCAGCCCTGACATAATACATTCTGCTCTAAAAATAAATAGATAAAAAAATCAAAAGTTTAGCAACAGAACACACTAACTGCACTGAAATGATTTAAATCTTGCCAAACAAATTACTAAATGCTAGAATAATAAAGCTTACATGCTGTAAATAAATTAATAGATTCAATAATTTTCTACTTACACACTGATCAGGCTTCCTATAAACATAACAGAATCACAGGGGTTGGAAGGGACCTCTAGAGATCATCTAGTTCAACCGCCCTGCCAGAGCAGGGACACCTAGAGCCGGGTGCACAGGACGGCGTCCAGGCGGGTTTTGAATGTCTCCGGAGTCAGAGACTCCGCCACCTCTCTGGGCAGCCTCTTCCAGTGCTCTGCCACCCTCAAAGGAAAGAAGTTCCTCCTCATGTTTAGATGGAACTTCCTACGTTCAAGTTTGTGCCCATTACCTCTTGTCCTATCACTGGGCACCACTGCAAAAAGACCTGGTGCCATCCTCCTGGCACCCTCCCTTGAAGTATTTATAGGCATTGATGAGATCCCCCCTCAGCCTTCTCTTCTCCAGACTAAACAGACCCAAGTCCCTCAGCCTCTCCTCATAAGAAAGATGTTCCAGCCCCCTAATCATCTTCGTAGCCCTCTGCCGTACCCTCTCCACCAGTTCCCTGTCCTTCTTGAACTGGGGAGCCCAGACCTGGACACAGTACTCCAGGTGCGGCCTCAGCAGGGCAAAGTAGAGGGGGAGGATAACCTCCCGTGACCTGCTTGCCACACACCTCTTGATGCACCCCAGGATGCCATTGGCCTTCTTGGCCACAAGGGTACATTGCTGCCTCATGGTCATCCTGTTGTCCACCAGGACTCCCAGGTCCCTTTCCACAGAGCTGCTTTCCAGCAGGTCAGCCCCTAACCTGTACTGGTGTACGGGGTTATTCCTCCCCAGTACCTTACACTTGCCCTTGTTGAACTTCATGAGGTTTCTCTCTGCCCAACTCTCTAGCCTGTCCAGGTCACGCTGAATGGCAGCACAGCCTTCCGGTGTGTCAGCCACCCCTCCCAGTTTTGTGTCATCAGCAAACTTGCTGAGGGCACACTCTACCCCTTCATCCAGGTCATTGATGAATATGTTGAACAGGATTGGACCCAGTACTGACCCGTGGGGAACACCACTTGTCACAGACCTCGAACTAGACTCTGTGCCACTAAGCACAACCCTCTGAGCAATATCTTCCAGCCAGTTTTCAATCCACCCCACCGTCCATTCATCTAACCCACACTTCCTAAGCTTGCCTATGAGGATGCCGTGGGAGACAGTGTCAAAAGCCTTGCTGAAGTCAAGGTAGACAACATCCACTGCCCTCCACTCATCTACCCACCCAGTCACACCATCATAGAAGGCTATCAGATTAGTCAGACATGACTTCCCCTTGGTGAATCCATGTTGGCTACTTCTGATAACCTTCTTTTCCTCCAGATGATTTGGGATGACACCCAGAACAAGCTGTTCCATCATCTTTCCAGGGATGGAGGTGAGGCTGATTAGCCTGTAGTTTCCTGGGTCATACCATCATTGCTATGTATCTACAGAATAGTCTGGATAAGTAATTTCCACATACAAAACTTCACAGTAATCATGTGATATATATACTTACTAAGTAAATCACTGTTTAGCAATGGTTAAGATACAAAATATGGTTTCTAACTTGTGAACAGAGAATAAATTAAAAATTAGTGTATTTCCAGTAAATAGATTCCTTTCCATCTTGTAGAGGTGAGCTAGTTGATGCTATCATACCAAACAGACTGACATCTTCAGCATATCTTTTATACAATCTGATATAAAAACATCTGAAAGGGGCCTGCTTAGTCTAGCTTCAATTTGCCATCAAATTCAGAAATGGTGCCAACGGCATTAAAATACCGCACTGTTCTCTACATCCACCTGGAATAAGATCAGAACAAATGAGCTTAACAAGCAGCAAAAGGAGAACTAAATCAGATAGCAGGAAAACAATAAAGAACCAAAATCCATTTCCAGGGAAGACCATGGGCTCTCTGTTCCTCATCATTTCTTCTAAGAGCAGATTAGACAAACATCAGTCCATCAGGAATGGTATCATATCACTGATTCTGCACTTCTGATGAATGTTTCTCAACCTGTAAGACAATGCCTCATTTCATACTGATCAAGAACACTCAACAGAGTACATGGTTGCCAGTTAGAAAAGGCTTTGCTCTTTCTCTGCTGGTCATGGCTACAATGTGACAAATTAGGGGTTTTTTCTTCAGATCCATTTTAGCCATTTTGATTCCTGTGTTACACCCTGTTATCTATGCTTTACTTTGGTACAAATCAGGAAAGAAAATCACTCTCCCAATTTCAAGCTTTCACCCTCTCCTACATCGAATTATAATTTAGTTTAGGCAATCACTGCTTTTTCTCATGAAGCATATTCAGAGGAATAAATGTAATTACAAGCTTCAAAAGGTCAAGACATGGAATACATCTCATCAGTACAAACCACCACATCAACACCTTTCTCAGCATATGCTGATGAAAGCAAATCTCTCTAACCTGCTACAAATATTGCTGAACGTCCTACATCATTTCTAAATTGCCTATGATGAAAAAGATATTTCTTAAAAAAGAAAAGGAAAAAAGCATCACCACGAGATAAGCATGAGAGATCTGTAGTGTAGCACTACTGAAGCAGACGTTCACTTAAGAAACTTTTCCTAAGACTTTTGACCTTGTATTGAGCAGAGGTGACAGTCAAATCATTCACTGAATTTGTTGAATTTAAACAAAGACCAAGTCTGAATGTAATTTAATTTAAATAAACTGAAGTACACACTGCTGCATTCCAAAATATGTTTGGGAATCATATTTAACTGTATTTTTAAAACGGGAAACCATCCTAATGCTAAAGAAACTGACTTTCCAGAATCAACAGAACTAGTAAGGACTCTGACATCAACACACACATTTTGCTCTGTTTAAGAACACAATTAACAGAAGCTAGCAAAATAAGATAATATGTAAAGGTATTCAAGTGCATAATCTCAATGAAAGCTCTGAAACTTTAGCCTGACTCAAAAAATACCTGTTCAAGCCATTTCCATTCCCATTATTTCATACAGTTTTCAGACTATGGTGGTTTTTACTTCCAGAAAAGTACTTCCGACTCTCACCAATTTTCTATTTCTGCAGGCTTATTTTCTGTGACTGCCTTGAGCATATACACACGCTCACATAATCACTCATTTAATTTTATAAGAATTAGTATTGTAACTATTACCTTCTGGTCTCTTTCTTCAATTGTTAGATCCATGACTGTCATTTGTGGCTAACCTCAAGAAAAATCTTGCACAATACCTTACCATTAAGTGGCTAGCAGAATTACTATGAAGCCAGGCTTCTGGCATTCTGCACACAGTACTTTGGAACTGAACTGTTATTTCTCTGGTTTGGGAACTACTGAACTTCAGGACGCTTGCTCCCAATGCAAGATGAAGTAGTTTAGTATTGCAAGTAGGTTTTTAGCTTCACACAAAGAAAAAGAAGAACTAAACTCAGGTACAAGAGAACCGACAAGTCATAGGAAGCTTTTCTTAAAATCTCACTTCAAGGAGCAAGATCCTTTTTCTGTCAGCCTATTAGCAATGGCAATAAACAAACTCACATCTTTAAAAATGCAACAGATGTTGTTTGAAAATAAACTAATCTGCTCATTACTAGATACAAAAAGTATAGTGCAACCTGCAAGCAATATTAGTGTGCTCAAGTAAACGTATAGAAATCTAGTGAGGATACTAAAGTAGAAGTGAATTTTTAACAATTCACAGAAATTGCCTAAATTAGCTACCTCAGTTTTTCTTTATTATCAAAGTTTGTTATGAAATACATTAAAACAAACATTCTATTCAAGACTACATTACTGAACAGCAATAAATTAATGTTATGTTATGTTATAGACAGATGAGTTGAATGCTTTGGACTACTTTATTTCACACTACCTGGTTCTATTAAGTTGTGATAAGTCTCAATTTTAAGAGGAGAAGATGAAAAAAACCCACCCTAGTTCCTTTGTTAAGCAGATTCCATGATTTAAATAATGTGAAGGAAAACTGTTCTGCTTCTAACATACACCAATTTTAACCAGTCTTTATAGAGAAAAATAAATTTAGAACAAGCAAACTAATTGACCAAAGAAATGTACCAACTCTGACATATTCACAAATATAAAAATGCAAGTGTATTAATGGAAGATTACTTTTTTAATTTGTTATCTAAGTAACATACTTTATTTAGCATTTATACCAAATCAGGTCTAAAGCTCACAAACTAAGTTACAAGAAAAACAATGCTGCAAAGCAACCACCTGAGAACACAGAAGTTTTAACTTAAACCTAAGACGAACATCTCATTTTCTACTGCAACTACTTAACTAAGTGTCTTAAATCACACATTTTACGAACACAGGAAGTTCCAAATTGCTCATCAGGATTATCTACAGGATACTGCAGGTAGACCACTGTACCTTTAAACCACAAATTTGAGAGACTAGGACGACCAACAAAGAGTTCAGGTAAGAAGCTTAGGAAATTGAAAATCATCTTGAACTACGTCTAATTATATAAGTGATAATACAATGCAAAAACTACTTAGTATAAGAAACCTAGTACCCACACAGAACCACTGAGACAGCCATTCCTTTGCAAGTACCGCAGAAGAGAACGGATACATGCAAGGACAAAAGCATGAACAGGCATTCTTACTTAAAATGCTTATCTTCATACTCAAGTTCCCATGGCCACTCCACATCTTTGGAAAACTATTCTTCACTGCTATCATGCAGTTCTTGATTAAAAAACAAAAACAAAAAACCCAAACGAAAACAAAACAAGAACCACTACACAGGTTCAAATGCCACATAGGGAAGAATTTCTGAAGAGGTATTTACATTTGCAAGGTCAAAAAATGTTGCAGTCTAAGAAAACAGTTCAGTTACTATTTCAATCTTCCCATTATTTGCTTGTAAAGCTAGGGGAATAAAGTTACAACTCCAATCAAAAAGACTTTGGATATTGACTTTTCTTTCTCTGGTTTTGAAGAGAACATTATGGTTTTTTTAATTGCAGTGTGCTTCTAACTTGATACTAATTGTAACATCTTTTGATGAAACTTACTTTCCACAAGAACTGATTAGGCATGAAGACGGTTTACCAAAGCCAAAGGTTCCACCTGTCATTTAGTGAAAACAGCCTTAAGACTTTTACAGAAAGACAGGACATCTTTGATCAAAGCCAGAGCTAATGTATTCTTAGAAAATTAAGGGAAGTAAATAAAAAGCTTTGAAATACTAATATATTTGCTTAAGTAACTTCCTACCTTCATCATATTATCCAAGTGAAGACAGAAGCCTGTTTTCACTAAAATTTCAGTCAAATACAAAAATTAAATATTTTTTAAAATTTAAATCCCTAATTACCTAATTACCGCATTAAATGCATGTGAACGTTTACTGTCTCCCTTCAGTTTTAGAACACTGAATCAAATCATAATATTTTCCTCCTATGAGAAAATGGTCGTCTAAAGTAAATCAGATAAATGCTAAGTATAATAGAAGACCTTTTTTTTTTTGACCAATAGCTAGCACAGCAAATCAGTTACTTCAAATCAAAATAATTTCTGAAGTTATTTTTTAAAAATGGCTAAAAAATGTGAGAACCAAGACTTAATGTAATATTCGGTAAGAAGGCCAGAGTCAAAATAACTTTCCTTAAGGACAGTGTAAACAACTGGTTAAGCAAAATGACAGACTGTATTATCTCTGCTATGACAAAATGTTCAGCAAATATCATCGTGAAAAAGAACATAACTAATGTGAAAAGGAAGAACATAATTAACTATTTTTCAAGGTAATGTTTAAAAACATACTATTACTCAGCACTGATTTAAGAACTTAACTCACACTGTGGTACGTAAAACGGATATTTGTTTTTTAAATATTTTGATGTTAAATTAAAAAATTACACAGAAAATTTTAGTATATTGTGTTATTTGAATACAAATTCTCATTACACTAAACTTCAACAAACTTCCACCTAACTCATGCTTTCTTGTGCAAAGCCTGTCCTAAAATAGCTGGTAAGACCACAGAGAGTAGAAATAGAAATTTGGGACTAATGAGATCTGAATATGACTTCTATCTTTCATAATAAGAAGAGAGACATCTTTGTATAGGAAGAACTCTAAAAGAATCAGTTACGCTCAGCAATTACTGCCTCATTCTAGATTGACTCCTCTTGCCTTACGCTCATTGTTTCAATTGCCTTCTTTTTGAATGCATCCAGCTTTCATCTCTGTATTTCAATCAGTGTTTTAGGACAACCCTCAGGAGACACAGAAGCCGTGCTCCCTCAGTTTCTCCTTTACTCCTTTGTTGGATAAGAAGCGTTACCTGTTAAGTTGAAGAAATCAGCGATTTAAGACCTGTATTTTGTCTGACTGCTGGCAAGATTTCGGCTTTTCAAGAAACCCCTAACATTCAGTAGCAGAGGCCTCTTCATGTACCTGATGTAAACCAAAGCAATGCATCAGATGAACCAGTCACTTAGTGAGTCAAAAGAAAAGGTGACATCCATGTCCCATACAGGAAAAAAATTAAAAATCTTTTGTGTAAATTTATCCTAAGTTTAGCCAGGAAAAAAGTTAACTTTGTTAATAAATGGTACTATGATTCTTCCATAAGCATCATATTGTAAGATCACAAACAGTTTTCAGCTTCTGCTAGCGGTTACTTCATGTACACTTACAAAAGAAAACTTTTGCCTACGTGCGCACTCTGAGGTCACACAGACACTTAGAAAGACAGGCTACTTCCTAAACCTTTTTTTCTCCTCACACTAGGGAGATGTTCTGTCTCCTAAAAGACCTTCTGTTAATTCCTTTAAGTAAACTATTGTGTGAGTAAGAGCTATATTGAAGAAGTACTGATGTACAGTCTGCATAATCTCCTTTAATAGAATTTAAGATCAATTAGACATACATAATTTGGGATTGGTCTTGGTGTCTTCCATTCTGCTTCATAACGAGGAATCAAAACAGCTTTCTGTTTCTTCAGACTACGAAAGACAATCACTTCTCTGTCCTACTACTTCACATACCCATATTTAAAATAACAAATTTTATAAGACTTGACTTCCACTCACTTAAAACTGTGACTTTGCTAAATCCTTCATTTTGTATCAACCAGTATTGTATTTTACGCAGTTACTCTACATTCAACTTTTAAAATACGTACAGATTACACTTTAACCTCACATTCAGACTCTCACAAGACATAATCCACTTCCTACTGAAGTCCACAACATGAACCTACCAATTTTGAAAGCGCACCCAGAACTATCCAAAGTCGTAAATTCTACTAGAAATTTATCACTGAAAATAATTATTTCTAATCTCCAGTGAACTGTAAATAATTTTCAGAAGAAAGCTCATAAAGCAAGGAGATTCATTCTTCTACAATGACAAAGGCTAAAGCTGTAAAACTAGGTGCCCTACACATAAAGATGATAAAGATTACTTGAATCTGTCATAGGCTATTATCCCTTTCCCATGAATAAAAATACTGAAAAGAGCAAAATACAAATCTTTTCTTCCACAAGAGGCTGGAGAACCAACAGAAAAAGTGGTCTGCGTTAGGCTTATTAAACAGCACTTCTATATTTCCTGGTCTCTAAACTGGAGAGACATGGATTGGATGGATGGATCACTCAGTGGACAAGCAACTGGCTGGATGGCTGCACTCAAAGAGTTGCAGCCAATGGCTTGATGTCCAAGTGGCGACCAGTGACGAGTGGCGTTTCTCAGGGGTCAGTACTGGGACTGGTGCTGTTCAACATCTTTGTCAGCAACATGGACAGTAGGATTGAGTGCACCCTCAGCAAGTTTACCGATGACACCAAGCTGTGTGGCATGGTCGACACACCGGAGGGGAGGGATGACATCCAGAGGACAGGCTTGAGAGGTGGGCCCATGCCAACCTCATAAAGTTCAATGAGGTCAAGTGCAAGGTCCTGCACCTGGGCTGGGGCAATCCCACACACAAATACAGGCTCGGCAGAGAATGTACCGAGAGCAGCCCTGAGGAGCGGGACTTGGGGGTGCTGGTGGATGAGAAGCTCAATATGAGCCGGCAACGTGCACTTGCAGAGCAGAAAGCCAAGCATATCCTGCATTCCATCAAAAGAAGCGCGGCCAGCAGGTTGAGGGAGGTCATTCTGCCTCTCTACTCTGCTCTTGTGAGACCCCACCTAGGATACTGCGTCCAGCTTTGGAGTCCTCAGCACAAGAAGGACGTGGACCTGTTGGAACAGGTCCAGAGGAGAACCACAAAGATGATCAGAGGGTTAAAGCACCTCTCCTATGAAGACAGGCGGAGAGAGTTGGGGTTGTTCAGCCTGCAGAAGAGAAGGCTCCAGGGAGACCTTAGAGCAGCCTTCCAGTACCTGAAAGGGGCCTCCAAGAAAGCCGGAGAGGGACTTTTTACAAGGGCATGTAGCGATAGGACGAGGGGTAATGGCTTCAAGCTGGAAGAAGGTAGACTTACATTAGGTATTAGGAAGACATTTTTCACTATCAGTGTAGTGAGGCACTGGAACAGGTTTTCCAGGGAAGTTGTGGAGGCCACATCCCTGGGAGTGTTCAAGGCCAGGTTGGATGGGGCTTTGAGCAACCAGGTCTAGTGGGAGGTGTCCTTGTCCATGGCAGGGGGGTTGGAACTAGATGATCTTTAAGGTCCCTTCCAACCTAAACCATTCTATGATTCTACAATTCTGTTTCACAGTTAGCTTTAAACACGGCAGAGTAGGTTATAAGCCAAGTTTCCGTTCCTACATACAGCCCCTGAAAAAGAGAGTGATTTCCACTGGATATGAAGCATTAACAAGAAGCCTGTGAAACTGATGAGACACTGAGTAGGTCCGTATCTGTTACAAAACAACATAGCTTGAATTATCAACTGACTTTAGGTAAAGCACATCCATATTCACTATGTTGTACCACTATAACTGATTCTCTTCCCTAAAAGGTCAATTTTTATGACAACAAGCACTAACACATGTTCTTATCTTTTTGTATCCTTTAGTAATAAACTAAGACTTGAGTATTTTTATTCCAATGGAGCCACAAACACAGTGTTAAAAACAAAGTACAAATACAAAAAAACCCCCGAAGTCATTACTCAAAAATAAGAGTTGCAGAATCAGATCTCAAGGAAAATTCCATCAGTACTGTCATGTCTTCAAGAAATAAGTAAAGTGGTATACGTACTTTTCTGCCTGGAGTTTTGTAGTTTTTACTATCAAGTCCTGAGTTTGTTCCTTTGCTGCCTAGAATATAATTAGAATCGTTAACCATGTGAAAAAACAGAAACATACCAAATATATATTTTAAAGGTTGTGTAATACAACACTTTTGAAGCTTTCTGACTATAAGCAGTTTAAAGACTGTATTTTTTGAAACAAAAGTAAGTATATCTGGAAATAAGTATTCATCAACTCTCCCTCTCTCAGGCACAAAAAAGTAAGTTAACATCCTTATCCATATATATTTTCATCTTTATATATATTTATATTCACAGTTAATTTTTAATTTATATTTAATACAAAAACATTATTATAAATATTAGAAATTGTTCTGATTGTTTTGTTTGTCCATTGACTGTAAATTGTTTGCTGTTACAAAATGAAACAAGTTCCTCTGGATGCTAAACTGTCCAGTACCAGTGTCCATCCAGCCATTTTAGACAACACAAATATAGCTGCGCTGGTCTTTGCACATGTAGCTGTACAGTCCAAGCAGCTTATAGGGCTGTAAAGACCAAGTACAATGCACTTAAGCAGTTCATCACAGCCCTAAACGTTCAGGGATGACAACGCAAGAGAATCCAGGCAGAAACAATTCTGCCACAGGCAGCAGCTGCATGACTGAAGGGATTGCTGCAACTGAAGTTCCAGAGTTCTGAAACTTATCACTTAGCAAGAACATAAAAGACATCTGGAATTGTTGGTTTCCCCCTGGACACCGCCAGTGATCATTCAGGCAGAAAAATAAGAAGGTTTAACAAAAAAAAAAAAAAAAAAAAAACAAAAAAAAAAAAAA
>VFFE01009203.1:59272-72559 GCA_008921705.1 Burhinus oedicnemus
GGATAGACTAATGCAGCACTTACCTCAGTATGATGCACAGAGGACACAGGAACATAAAAGATTATGAAGTTAGGGAGGTGAAAAGACATATAACACATGCCCATAATTAGTTATATTTTTGTACAGTGTAATAGATAAAAAGAATTTGACAATGCTACTGTTACATACCATTTACAGGCCCTGATGCTTTCAGATGCAGTGAAGAAGAGCACCTACATGAAGCTGGCTATAGTAACTTGCTGCTCAGGTACCCCATCCCTGTGAAGTGATAATAGCCCTTTATGCTTCCACAGCCCCAGTGGAAGATCAGGTGAGTGGAACTCAGCTCTGCCAGGCTCTCTACTGCACACAATGTACCCCAAAAGAAGTCCATCACTGCCTTACATGCTTCACTAGTTCTCTGCCATCAAATTATTAATTGTCTTTCTGCAGCATTTTGAAGTCATTTTATGCTGTGGCTGGGCTAGAAAATCCACCTGATAGGCAGGAGCACAGGAAAATATTTTGTGTCTTTAAGTCAATTAGAGTTGGATTTTTTGTCAGTTTATTTTCCGAGAGGTTAATATTGTACATAGTTTTCAGCAGACCAAATCAGCCCATTCCTTGAGCTAACAATTTTTCAAAAACTCAGACAGAGTTGACCCCATTCTGCAAATTAAGATATGACTCCATGAGTGATTTGGCCAAAGGTCACTCTGACAGCAAACTGTAGTCATGTAGTGAAACCTGTCTCTGTCCCTTGAAGCTCCAGAAGAATGTACAGTTCTGAAGTTTTCGGTTAGCTCATGCTAGCTCACTTGAGGATTTATTGTCATGCCTCACAGTCAGCAGTAGTAGCTATAATATATGTGATGCTGAATCAGCCACCTGGTTGAGGAGCTGTAAAACTCCTGTTTGTTATAACTCACTGCAAAGATAACACTAGCAGTACAGTATGCACTTTAATGCATACCAAACCCATGAAATCTTCCTGTTCATCTCCTGCTAAAAATAAAAAACAACCATAGGTTTCAAGGCAAGTACTGTGTCAGCAAAACTAATAGGTTTTGGTCGAAATATATTTAGCTCTAGAACTCTACAGAATACAGGACTTCTCTAAGGAAGTGGTCATCTAAACTACGTGGCCACATCCCTGTCAGTGTTTGTCATGGCACTGCCACTCACTTCAGTGAGGACTGAAATTTCACCTAGAAAAAAAGAAACAAGTGTCTTAGATGGTGGAGCCAGGAGAAGTAATACCTGCTTGTGGCTGACTAACTGCATCACCTTATGGACACTACGTCTCTGTGGCTGAGGTATAAGGCTTGTCTTCCTTTGCATATGCTCATTAGTATGCTGATGAGATCGGTAATATAGGAGTTTATTGTTATCATTATAATAACACTATAGCAATGAAGAGGAATATTTTTGCCAAAAAAAGGTAGAAGCAGGACACTAGTAACACATGATATAATGCTAATGGTGTATGCCAGACCTGCTATCCTTTCTCTTCAAGCAATGACTGCCTATGTCCTGTTGGCAAAAAGTCTCAGGAATGTGTTTTGTTTTACAGATGAAATAGAAGTAACCCAAACAACTGAACAAAAATTACAACTATTCACCATCAGACAAAGAAACAGTATCCCTCACTCAGCTGAGGTCAGTCTCTAGCAAAGAAATTCTAGACAACAATACCTAAAGTACCGGGCAGTGTCTTCACATCAGCTGACCAACACAAGGCCATTTATGGCATCATCACATGGCCATGACATGGGCTGTGAGAAGCCAAAGATAGATCTAATAAATCATAGGAACGATGGCATAAGAAAAAATGCCTTTTGAGTAAGTACATCAGCAGTACAAGTTTTAACACAGACCATAACTGCTGCAAACTTGGCAGAGTTCCCTTTTTTGACAGCTCCTCCAACTGCTGTATTTTAATCCAGGCCTGTGGGTCAAATGCCCATGTCTTACAGATCTCGGTCGAATCTCTTAGTTTTTTCTTTCCCTGACTTTCTGGCGTGTTTCCTGTGAATAGACTGTTTGTTGCAATCCCATAATGGAAATCCAGAGCACTGCCTTAAGTCCCACAGCTAGTGATGAACCATAACTTCTCATCACTGAATGCCTGCATAGCTTAGGCAATTCTTGTTATCCCCAGAACCCAACCACTATGGTTGTTTTGTGTTTACAGTTCAAGTTGCTGAAGACTCCTGATGAATGTAGCATACATTGATGTCATTCAGGATTCATACAGGATTCCAAGATACTATTACTCTGCTTGGCAGGACATAAATATAGACACAGTAATAAAATGTATAATGAAGTGCATTTTTGCAGACTTTTTAATTTCATTTTCTTTGTTGCATTGATTGACTGGTCTCTGTTTTAAAGCCTATTTGTCTTTTCCAAAGGTCATTTTAAACTCCTGTTGTATAACTTTTTCCCTCTTGCTCTTTTTGCGTCTACCCACACGCACACTTCGGCCACACAGACAGAGTGGAATGACTGGCTTCTCTCAGCTCCAGCCAATTTCTTTACCATAGTCACTATTCAAAGTACAGTCCTTAGCATTAATAACTGCTATACTGGATCTGGTAGCTGTTCCTTGGGATGTAGTTGCATGAGATGATAGATTTCTCACCTTGCTAAACCAGCAAATCCTGCACAAATGTTCATATTGGCACAGGAGAGCAACAGTATACAGCCAGGGAAAACTGGGGGATAGGGCCTTCCTTTTATATGGCAGCTGATGGTTTTGTCAGGCAAAAGTGAATATGGAACCATGAGGGAACAAGGAACTCTTGAGGGAACAAGCAGTGGTGGTGTGGCATGGTGGCAATAGTGGGGCACCTTCATCACAAAATCCATTGTCTTGTGAAACTGCACTTTAGAGATATTGCTAGTGCAAATCACATAAAAATACTGACAAACACGGCAATTTTTATAGCAGCATTACAGCATCGACCTAGTTTTACAGGTACAGGTGTCACAAACAGGTTTCCTTAGTTCTCATAACAATTCTGTTTGGGTAAATTTAATGGAACTAAGTGCTAAGTAAAAACTTCCAAAATGCCAAGAGAAGTCACGCTCTCTGATCTCTGTCAGGAGGGAAGCAAAACATCTTCTCAGCAACTACACTGTGGAGCTACCTGGTATATTTGGATTTGATTCCATCTGTAAAGTTGACTCAGAAGTGTCCTCCGGGCTTGCCTCAACCATTCATCTTTGTGTGTCAGCTTATGCAGCCCTTCCAAAGCCTTGGCGAGATGCCATCACCCTCAGAGATGCTAGAGAGCTGCAGTGGATAAAAATAACTTATTACTTAACAGCTGACACTGGTCACAGTCACTGCAGATGAGTTGCAAACAATTTCTTTGCAAAGTTCTGCTCACCTCCAGAAGAAATATGTTTAAGCCTGCAGTTTCTTGCTAAAATTATCTGCCATCACTTTCTGGTGGTCCTTTCTGCCTTCATGGCATTATTACAGGACTGGCATCCCCCTGACTGGTGCACTGGAAGCCAATAATTATGTCCCTGTAGGAAGCCAAAGGTTGTAGGAAGCAACCTTGTTTCTAAACTCTGGTGTCTCCGGTGCATATTTATCCATTTGCAATTTGAAACAGTGAGGCGGGAATGAGTCTGGGCAGCACTGCCAAGAACAGGCAGAATGGTAACGACTTAGCCTGTCCCAAGCCTCACTGGGTGGCTGCGGGACAGCAGGCGGGAGCACAGGGATGGGCTGCCTGCTTTGAAATGCAGAGGGAAGACAGCTCAGCCTTGCTGCCCTGCGTGATGCGGCTGTCGGATGGCTGGATAGTACTGATGTTGCTCTGTGATTACATTGGAAGGAAAATGCGTTGTGCATTTTGCTGCTCAGATGAGGCTTTTGCCAACGCAGGAGTTCTGTGTCAGCATCTACTGCAGCCGAGTAGGTTGGTTCGGCTGGTGTACAGCACGGCGTCAACAGCTTTGTGAAGCACTCACATTCCCTGGCAGGAGCTCAAGGAGCATTTCCAGCAACCTCCAATTACAGTATTAATTACAAGAGACTATCAAGTTCCCCAGAATAGGCCCTAAGCTTCCTTTTGCATGCAAACTAGCAAGGACTTTCTTGTCCATGCAGGTAGAGCTCTCTTCAGAATATCATCAGCCTGTTTATACATCACCCATCACTGTCAACTTCCCTTAAACAATGACACCTTAAAACATTGTTGTGCATGCAGAGCACATGCCTTTCAAAAAGCAAATGTTGAGTGAACTGCCAATCTGGAGGTTTTAAGAGGATGTTTTAATGTTTATTTGGATGGTTAGTGGCTTCTTTCTACTTCTGTCCCGTACATGGCCTTTTATGTGATAAACTCCTGAGCCCTAATAATATAGACACAGTAACGCCTTAAAGAGAAGCATCAGGTGCCTTAACCAGATCACAGATTGCAGCGCTAACTGGCAGAAATTAGCAGATTGTCTTCAAGCAATATTTGTGCCTCACTGCAGAAAGCTTATGGCAAGAAAAACCCATGCTGGCATGGAGCTAGGCTTTCCTTTCACTGGTCAAAAAGCAGACTATTTTGCTGCTTTACTGGCAGTGTGATTGCTGATCCACTGCCGATATAGGGAGCTTTGAATATTAAGTGGCCTGAATCTCTTTTCACTCTCTTCAAATTGGACACGTCAAGGCTTGAAGACAAACTTAAGTACTTACGGTGGGATGCATCTCACCGGTCTTCTGCCATCTAAAAGTCAGGGCTGAAGTCCATGTCTAACCATCCAGGCCTCCTGCCTGTCAGAGGAGTGAAAGAAAGGCACTTTCAGAAGGCAATTTATCATAAGATTCCTACCTAGTCCTCTCCACTGGCTGCATAGCAAACTTGTGTGATGGACCATTGACTAGACACTTACTTTTTTTTACCCCTGTTGGTCTGACTGTGGCTTTTGACTTGTCTGCAAACAATACTGAGTATACCACAGCTTCAGTGCTGCAGAAATGAAACACTGTGTTTGACTGCTGGTGTAAGCCCAGACTCTCCTTACACTTACAGAGAAGGGGGTGGGAAAAAAAAGGATGTTTGATTTTACAATTAAATAAATAAAATGTCTTATTTTCACAGTAAAATGATCCACTTGGTGCCTGTAGGCATGTGACATATCATCCAGATGCATGTCATTTTGGGTGACATATCATGGACTTGGCAGTTGCAAAGGTAGAACTGCCCAAGGGCTAGTTTGATTTTTGCACCTGAATCAGAAAAAACTTTTAGATTTTCATTCATTAATCAGTGGTACACTCTAGTTCATACCTGCTTCTTCTGTTTCCTTTTCTCCTGTGTCTCCTTTCTTCGTTAATTTTGTCACCTTCTCTCCATCGTCCCATGCTAATCCATCTCTCAGAGGTATGTGTTTCGCTCTATCAGAGATATGCCTACTTGAGATGCATTACTCACCTTCTCAGATACCAATATTAATCCAATTTTCTTTTAGCATGATGAGATTTGGACACAATTTCTATTATCAGTAGCGGGGATATTATGCTAGCACACCACCACAGGTATCAGCTTATGTCTGATTCATTGGAATGAATAGTTGTTTTACTAGAGACTTGAGTGTGAGCAGGAATACGTGCGTTGACCTCTGTTCTCCAAAGTGTCGGGCACTGGCCTGAAGATGTGTTTAAGTGCTTGGTGATTCAGGGCCAGAGTTTCTGTGTTTTACAAGGCTGAGCCAAAGTTCCTTTCTTTTTTCAGTCACTGAAGTTAACGGAAGCACTCATGGATGGGTATTGCAGCATAAATTAACTTCAGCAGAAGAAACAATATGGTTGTGAAGAAAGAGGAAAAACAACTCTCACTGCATCCACCAGAGAGGAAGGACGCATTGCCTTCCTGAGTTAGAAGGAAGAGAATGAGAATTAATTCCCTCCTCATCACTACCTCAGCCCCATTCTGCCTCATTTTCCTCCAGATGGTTAAAGGCCCAAAGCAATGGGCAGTTCTTTAATATGCAGAGCTACCACAAAGTCCTCTTCTCAAGTGTGAAACTGGCTTTGCAAATATCTAGCTTCCCTAAGGACAGCTTGTGGTGTATATTTAAATGAAGGATTTTTATTTTTTTAAAAAGAGTCCTCGGTTTAATGGGTAATTTCCCTTGAAAATGGTAAACTGCAAATTAAATGGCAAAAAGCAATTAATTATTGAAATGATAATATCCTTGTAAAGGTTAAGAGGTAATATAAGTGAAGTTCCTGTGAGCACATTAATGGAATTACTATCTTCCCCCTTATAAGTGGCAACTGTAACGACCTTGCTAATTAGCTTTTTCATTGGGAAAAGGAATATTGAAATATGTAGCTTTATTGCAGAAGCACAATCTATGACTAGGCTATTTTGCCACAACAGAATATAGAGAGAACCCTTTTACATGCAGTTAAGAGCTCTTCCCAGGGCGTGCAGCTTTTGGTGGAAACAGGAAACGTTGCATTTGAATGACATAGGAAGAACAACTTGTAATTTGGAAGGATAACACGGGCCCAAGCCAAAGATTAACACAGACACACAGACCAAGATACACCTCGCTTCAGCTTGCTGCAGCTTCCCTCTGAGCACAAGGCATGGCCAGAACATGATTCAACCCACTGTGGCCAAACAAGTGCCTTTTGCTGCCCACACACAGTGCAGAGCAGGTAGCCTGGGCTCTCCAGTCCAGTCTGGGTCTCAGGTGCTCCCTGTGCAGTATTTTTAATGTGTGGAGGTATAAGTATATATGTATAATACATAAATGTATACACATGTAGCTATATGAATGCTTTATATGTACTGGATTTCCTATTGACAAGCCTTTTAGAGAGCTTTAAAAATGAGCTTGGTTCTTCCCCCACTAAAAAGGTGTTTCGGGTGTTGACACACTGGAAAGTGGGTACTCTTTGGGTTTCAGCTTTGGCATTACAATTTTTCTGTGAATGAATCCATGTGGGATTTCAGAGGTTCCAGCTTCACAGAGTGCCTGAGATCTGTATGAACCTCAGGATACGATGGGGAGGAAATGAGCTTCCACTTGTAAAATGAATTGGCCTTTGTCCCCAACAAGAGGATTTTCAGCTTTCTTTTCTAAAAACCTCAGAAATCATTAGCCTCATCCTTGGGAATGTGATCTAATATGGTGACCTAGATGCAAACGATTGCTAGAGCTCGGGGAGGAGGCAGCTCAGCTCCAGTTCTCTGGCAAAAGGCTGGGAGGAGGAACACGACGCTGCCTTGCATCCCATTCACACAGACAGTTTATGCAAATGGTGCCACTAAAGTCACCGTTGCATGTTCTGCAAATGCACCTCATGAACCTCAAGAAAGTGGCACAGGGCGGTTACAAATCACACAAATTTTGTGGAGAACAGAAAGCAGCTCTGCTCTCTGCCCCCACTTGTTCACGCACACGCCTTTCTGCATCTGCAGCCCGCATCAAACGCTTCAGGGGCGGCAAGGACTCAACCCGTGCCATATCCACAGGGTCCCGGGAGGTGTAAAGCCTCCCTGTGCTTTGCAGACCGGCTTGTCCCCGCTTCCCGCGGCTGTTCCCTGCCCGGGATCGCGCTCCCGGCCGCCCAGCGAGTGTCACTGTCGAGCAGCGCAGAGCTCCGCTCCCTCCCCCGCCCTGCCCGGCAGCCGCTCTCACAACCTGGGCACGGGCACGTTTCTGGCCCTGATTTGAAAATGTGACTCGCTACTGAAAGCCGACCCCTAACCGAGGCTTTAAATTAAAAAGAAAAATCTTCTTACTGTTGCATGCGTCGTTGAGCAATCTCATTTCTCCGAACGTGCACGCCACAAAGTGCAAGAGAACACCGTGGCAAGACCTGCTCTTTGTATATTCCCCACACCTTTCTTTAACAGCGTCAAGGGAAGATAGACAGATGTTCCCCTGGTAAATAAGATACCAGGATTAAATTATTTGCATTGGGTCTATATGCACAGAAAACAGGCTGCATTGATGCAATGATGGGCATTTCTTACTGGGAAGTCACTCGTTCATCATCCAGACGTTCCTTATTTTTCAAAGTCCACTTGGGAACCATGGAAATTTAGGATTGAAATTATCCACATCTTCTTCCCGAGTTTGTGCAGGACCAAGCCAATTCCCTGTCGAAGGAGAACAGATCTGGGACCTGTCACCCCGGAGCTCTGTCACCTTGGCAGTGTGTGCGAGGGCAGAGCAGGCATTCCTCCCTTCAGCTGCGGGGCTGGTGCAGAATAAACCTCTCCGGCCGCTCCCACAGCCACCAGGCTTGTCAGCAACAGGACACAAAAGAGATAATCAGTAGCTTGATTTGCTGTAGCTACTATTTTAGAGCCTTGCAAAATGCAGACCACCTGGTGGCTTTTATATAATGGATGATAAGTAATAACTTCATAAAGATGAAACAACATAAGGAGGGTTTATGAGAAATAATAAAGGATGCTTCCCTTTTTTATTTGTCATTGACATGTTATTTGTATGTGTCCAGAGATTAAAAGACTGATGTTAGCAACAACAGCACGATATTGAGTAAGACAACTGTTCTTCAGAAATGTGTTAAGTTCTGTCCATGAACTGTGAGTAATAGGATTTGTAAAATGTACCACCATGAGAACCACCATAAAAATAAATACTAATCGTAATACAGTATTGGAATGGGACTGGAGAGAGATTGTTTTGTTTAAAGCCAAGTTTCTAGGCCAGGATTCAGGTTCAGATGTGACAGTCCAAAATCTTGGGAGTCTAGTTCCACTCACAGTAGAAAATGTGCAATGCGTTTGACTTGGAAGAGACACCATATGGATATATTAGGATCTAGTGACTTGAATTTGTTTTCTTACCTTCCTCTGAGAAATTTGCAGGTTCTCTTTTTTTCTGCTTGTTTAGTAGGGGTTTTTTTTTTCTGGCTGCTGTGGATTGGACATATTTTCAGGCAAATGTATTAATTATCAGGTGACTTCCCTAACAGTACTTGTCTGTTTGGTTTTTAGTGACTGTATTTGAATAATTGGGTTGACTTTCTGTTGCTCCCAGTACATAGCCTCAAGTCTATTGTTGTGCCTACACCTTTCTTTTTCATTTAAAATCGAGTACAGACATGACCTGAAGATCCAGTTTTGTAAGATGCTCGGAACCATGTCGGCGCGATCACTCTCATGCGGACCACACAAGAGAAAACCAGATGGTGGCCTGCAAGACAAAAACATCTTCTTTCTTTTTCTTGTCAAAGACTGAAGAATGAGACGGAGGTTCGCTAGCCACTTCATTTTCCTCGGGGTTCAGGAACATATGTACTCCCCTATGGCATTTTATGTGACAGTGGATTGTCTTACAGGATATGCTGTAATGAAAGAGTCTGTGGCCAAGCCTGTGATGTGTATATTAGCTGGGATTGATTTAGGTACAGTGACAGGATTTTCTCTCTTTATTCTGCTGCGTTGATTAGCTCTATGGAGTCCGCAGGGCCCCAGCTGTAACAGCAGCTTAGTCAATGGATTGGGGAGAAGAGAAATGGTAAAATCTATAAGCATATTTTCACATCTCCCCGCTAAGGTAGTTTTCTGACAGCGTATTCATGGGTTTTTGATCCAGTCTGGCTTCCAGTGGTTCCAGCAGTGGGGAATCCGCAGCTCAGGTTCCCTCTACCAACTCTGAAGCTTTCTCAAAAGCGAATTCTCTTAAATTCCCAAACACCAGAACCAATTTTAAAACCAGCTGCTATTTCAGTGTAGGCAAGACCCTGGGGAGCAAGACTTTTGTTACTGCTCTGCTCTGAGGAGGTCTCTCTGCTTTTGTGGTTACAGGAGAGGTTGCAGATCCTGAAGCACCACGTAGTAACTCCCTTTTTCTTTCAGACAGGTTAGATGCAGACTGAAATATTTCAGTTAACTTTCCCAGTAAAAATACTTCTAAGCACAATGTTCCCTGAAAGGGGCAGTAAATATTGATACAGTTGAAGCATGTTGAGTTGTAAACATTAGGAAGAAAATGGAATAAGAATTTGGATGTTAACTTATACACACAATGTGTCTAATTTGTTTCTAATCAAAACAAAACTCCTTCTCTGACAGAAAATGCATTGTGAAATAAAGCTTATTTCCCTACAAGTGACTAAGTCATGCAGCCAGCTTGCGGGGGCATTCAGAGACAGTTGGCAAGATAAGATGCTTCAGGAGAGATACAGAATTCGGTGTGCAGTTTCCGTGAGGGAATGCAGAATGGCAGCAGCTCAGGGAGTGAACATAAAGGCCATATAAGGGAAGTAAATGAACTGCTGTAGAGATGCCATTAGCAAAGCAAACACTGACTTGGGGACCTTGGCATATACCATGGAAGAGATAAATTGCATGAATAAATGCATACTTGTTTGCTTCGCCCTAGCTTTACAAAGACAGTTTTAACTGAGAAACTGTTTACATGTGTGAAACAGAAGTTTTTCCACAGTCATTTTAATGCCAAGCAATTTCTACCCTTGTCTAATCCCAATGCATGCCTAATTTAGACACATTTATCACAGTTTCATTAGAACCGAGACCCTTGGCTAAGGAAAGAATGTCAGACCAGGTCTTTAGACAATTGTGGATTTAATAACAGTACTTGATTCTTCTCTTTCTTTACACCAAGAGCGCAGTTCAAATGTCACAATGTTAGCTTAGTGTCCCTGTCATCTCAGGTGTTGGTAAAATGAACAGCAGGAGGTAAAACACCAGACTGAGCCAAGTGAAGGCATGAAAGCGGTAAATAAAGAGTGTCTACACTCATCAAGGAGTGCATAGCTCCTTGCAGAAGTGGAGACGGGAGAGCTGGTGCACTCCCTGGGAGGAGGCTTGGCACCAGGCAGAAAGCTGATTTGAGGGGAGGGTGCTAGAACGGCATGCTGCGGAGCAGGCTCCAGCTCTCGGTCTTGGGAAAGTTGCACCAGCTCCCTGTTGGTCAGCCACCCCGTGGGCACAGCATCCACATTCATGTTGTGGTGTGGATCAAGGGCACGCTTTCGGAGTGAATCTCCGGATCATCCTCACTTACCACGTTTTGTTTTGCCCAGCAGCGGTGAGTACACAAAGCGGTTGCAGATGACACTAAAGCAGAAGGCAGGTGCCATGAGGTACCCATGAGGCCCTCGGTCCATAGACCCAGGCTGAAGAATCTGAAGAAAAACCTATGGAAATGTGTGAACATCGTTCAGGTCCTCAGCACCAACTGTACAGATTGGGCTGATCCACGGTACTTGCTAATACAGATGTGCACTAGGTAGATGTAGCCTAGAAGTATTCAGGGGGCCATGGCTGTTTTGGGGGTATGCCTTCGTTGGTTTCCTTGTAAAGCACATTATTGCATACGTTCTAGCGCTCAGCCTATATTTAACCTTCTTCTTTAACTTGAAGCACTTTTCCTTAAAGAATACGCTTGAAATGTTAGGATGGAAAACTCGATCTTGCTAGATACTTTCCATTCCATTTTTTATCCCTTGAGAAAATACGCATTTTCAGTAGTGTTCTGATTCTAAGACTGCATTATGGGGAAAAAATGGAAAGTCTTATTTAAAAAAATCCAATAAAGTGGCTTTGTAATTTAATTCTGAACATGACTGTTGTTACTATTAAACGGTGTAAACACAGACTGAGTGCAATAAACTTCACTTCCATTTAGCATTAATAATATTAATGATCAGTACTTAAATCGCATGCCGTGTTCCAGGACTGTAAAAGAAACATTACCAAAGAGATTTTGCATGTCTGGTGCTGACATAATTTAAACCTGGCATAAAATTGTCTTCTGTCTGAAGGAATTTATTCAAGCTGCAGGGCGGAGAGGAAAAAGCAGAATAGGAAATTTCTCTTTCTCCCAGAGGCTCTGTGTGCACCATCCCTCCTCGCTCCCAGACGGCAACCCCTCCCCAAAACTTTCCTACTTAAGACACTCTGCGAAAGGGCTGGAGCTCCTGTCTCTCCGCTTGACCTAACCCAGCCGGGATGAGCTGCTTGGTACTCTGGTCACATTTACTCTCGCTGTAGACCAGCTCCCGAACTGTTGCAATCAAAATGCTGGATCAGCAGCTCGCATGCAGACACGCACACACACACACTTCTTATCACACGCACACCATCAGGAGATTAGCCCATATTTTCCCATGTAAGGGCTGCAGCCTTCCCCCTTTCCCTCTAACATTCCTTCCCCGCCGGCTTTTCCCTCTTCTCCACTCCTGCCCTTTCCTCTCCTCCGTCCCCGGCTCCACCGCCCCACGCACCCCACAAGCAGCCGCGGAGCCCGGCGGCGCCGCCGCAGCGCTCCCCGCCACCCCCGGACCGACCCGGCCCCGAGCGGGCTCAGGGAGCCGGGACCCACCGCTCCGGCCGCCGGGAACCGGGACCCAGCGGCCCAGCCCCGGGTGGGCTCGGGGAGCCGGGACCCACCCCCGCTCCGACCCCTCGGAGCCGAGACCCCCCGGGAAGACTCGAGGAGGCGCCCCCCTTCCCCCGTCCGCCGCTCCCCCCGCCGCCGCCCGGCCCCTCGCCCCCGGCCCCGTCCGCGGCCCCGCAACTGCGCCGTCCGCGGCGGGTCCCGCCCGGGGAGGCGGCGGCTGGGGAAGGGGGAGGAGAGGCGGCGGAGTGCATTGCCTCCCGAGGAATCAAACCGGGGGGAGAGAGGAACGTGCGGAGGAAGGGAGGGAAGGACGGGTCGGGCTGGGGAGGGTCCCGGTCCCGGTCCCGCCCGCCTCGGAGCGCCCGCGTCGCCTCCGCGCCGGGACCGCGGCGAGAGTCGCTTGGGGCGGCCGCCACCCGCCGGCCCCGCGCCCCGGCTCGGCGCCCATGTGCTCCCGGCAGCCGCGGCGGGCAGCCCCCGCGCCCGGCGTGTCAGTAAGTAGTCCTTCGCCTCCTCCGGCACCCTGCCCGGCCCCATCCCGGCACCCCCGCGCTCCTCGCCCTCCTGCCCCTCCCGGACCCCGACCCTCCCGCACTCCCTGCGCGGCTGCATGCCCTGACCCTCCCGGACCCCCTACACCCCCCTTCCTCTCCTGGACCCCTGCCCTCCCGCACTCCCTGTACGCTGCATCCCCTGCACGACTCCGGATCCCCGAGCCCTCAGAAACTCCTTCCCCTCGCGGACCCCTACCCACACTGCCTGGCTACATCCCCTGCCCCCGCGGACCCTCTTCTTCCCGGATCCCGTTCCCCGTCTCCGATACCCTGCCCGGCCGCATCCCTTGCCCGTTCCACCGGACCCTCCGGACTCCCTTCCCCTCCCGGATCCCCTGCCCTCCCATCCCCTTGCCTTCCCGCATCCTTCCCCTCCCGGGCCCCC
>VFFE01009203.1:72579-305523 GCA_008921705.1 Burhinus oedicnemus
CTCCCGGCCCTGCGGGCGCGGCGCCCCCCTCGCCCCGCAGCCTCCCCCTCGCATCACCCCGGCGAGTTTTGGTTCCCGACCGCCGCCTTCCCTCGGGGGGAGCCGGATCTCTCCTCCGCCCCCTCCTACCCCCGGAGGCGGGGGAGCGGGGTTTCGGGGCCGGAGGGGCGAGTCCGCCTTCCCGGAGAGCGCCCCGGCGGTGGGCTGGCAGCCTGCGGGGAGGCAAAGCTGCTGCCCCCCCAGGGTCCTGCCCCTGGAAGGCTCCATGTTGTCCCCTATTTCCAGCCGTACCTCCTCCCCCGATTCAGGGAATGATCTTCCCTAAGTGCCGTGACCCACTTTGCCTTAGACGTTTGGTGCCACGCCAAGACACAGGCAGATTCTTCTCCAGAAGATGCCTCTGGAGGGATGGAGGCACTTTATCCCCCTCTCCCAAGTTTTTATCCCCAGGAGTTTGGTGTGTTGCAGGTTGAAAGACATTTTTGTGGATAGGCTATGAGTAGATAGGTGTGTACTTCTTGAGTAGCAGCGTAGGCCTGTTTTAACATTATAGAAGAGACTTCTTTTTCTTAGTGTTCTAGAAGTAAACAAAACTTTTGTGCGATGCACATGCCTTATTTCACTTACAGACTCTTTCTCTACATTCCTTTCTTTGTACTGAAGTAGTATTAATTTTGTTGCCTGTACATGAATTGAATTCACTGATTGGTACCTAATAATTCCTAAAAAAAAAAGTCCTGTAAATAGCTATCAGAATTAATTTGTCAGCAACTGTAAGAAATGATCATAAATTTACAAATGCAGTTAGAGTAATGATCCAGAGTGGATTTAACAAGAAATCCCCTTCCAACCTCTAGTGTAGGTTTCTACGACACTCCAAAGCGCTTCACCGCGCTGGTACTGAGCTTAGAGGCTGGGAGTTGTCTGAGAAGGATGCAGGGGGGTTAAGGCTCCTGGGTTTGAGCTGGGAAGAGGCAAAGAAGAGAAGGAGCTGGGCTGAGTGCAAGCAGGCATATTAAGAGAGACCCCTGTGTTTTATTCATGTGCTGCTTGGGGTTGCGTGGGGGTGAATCCAAAAGATGTGGCAACGGCTTCACCTACCAGGAGCCCGCCTGGACTTGGGGTTCCTGGCACTTGTGGACATCAAGCAATGAAGGGTTCCTTTTGCATGAGGATGCCAACAACTTAAGGGAGTGCTGGAAATGATGACACCTTGTAACACTTCTCTTGGGGGTGTGTTAATGAGGTTTCCCTCTGCCGCAGGGATCTGATCTTGAAACGCCTTAGGCACTGGGAACGGTTTTTCACTGAAGCTGGCGGGGCCATGCATAATGTGCATTTCCCAGGTGTGGCAGGAGGAAGGCCCAACTAGCTAAGGATAAATGAGACCTCACCTTTTTTTCTCTATCAGTACGGGAAAGATCAAGTCGTACGGTGGAGAAAAGTGAGTAAGCAAGTACACGGGGAACCCCTGAAGGTGGCTGCAGAGCATTCCTGGATGCGCACAGCAGCCTGTGCTGGCCGGGCTGCCTCCCACCACCATCCCACCATCCCCGGCAGCCAATATTGCTGACAGCGATTCTAGCGGCTGCCTGCAAGGATGGGACAGAAAAGTGAGATGTCTTAATTAAAACTCCTGTAGGAAGGAAAAACACTCTGGCAGATAAATATTTTTTTCTAACATCAGTATTACTGAACTTGTCTTTTTCTCCTTTTTTGTGTGTGTTGTTATTTAATTAGGGACCTTTATCTTCATGATGGGAGGAAATATCCCCCTGGCTGTTAGGATCCGAGCTTCTCCCAGAGTGAGGATTTGTCAAGGCTGAACGACTCCGGATTATCCATAAACCTCCTCTAAAACACACAGCTGCTTTTCTGTTTCCCCATCGTGAGGGGTCTTGGAGCAGACACAAAGATGGCCTCCAGCCTCACCTGCGCAGGCATCATCTGGGCCTTCCTCTCCTTCCTCTGCGCCGCTGCCTCCTGTGTGGGCTTCTTCATGCCCTATTGGCTCTTGGGGTCTCAGTTGGAGAAGTCGGTTTCCTTCGGCACTTTCCGGAGGTGTTCCTACCCGGTGCGGGACGAGACCCGCCAGACGACGGTGATGGTGGAGCAGTGTGGCCGCTATGCCTCCTTCCAGGCCATCCCAAGTGCCGAGTGGAGGATCTGCACAGTGGTGACGGGCCTGGGCTGCGGGCTGCTCCTCTTGGTGGCCCTGACGGCGCTCATGGGCTGCTGCGTGTCCGAGCTCATCTCCAGGACCGTGGGCAGGGTGGCAGGAGGCATCCAGTTCCTGGGGGGTAAGTGCTCATGTGGGGAGGGGTTGGCTGTAGGTTTACACATGTGGAGACCTCCCTGGTGCTTTGGGGTGAGGAGGGGGTGAGTCAAACTTTCTGCTAGCAAGGAAGACCTCTAGGCTCCCTTGATGGTTGAGCTGGTTCTCTGGACACCTGAACGTGGCCCAAAGATGCAGCTGCCTGTCACTTTCTTGTGCTTAAGTCCTTGCCCGGTCATTGTGTAACCTTTGAGAGTTGCATGGCAGGTCGACTTCTGTGGGCCAGCATTTTCACAGTGCTTGTGTGGGCTGTAGTTTCCAGCAGAGCTCATCTGGGCTGGAGGCGCCTGGAGAAACACGGAGGCTGCAGAGCCCCATGGAGCATTGCGGTTTTGCAGAGGAGAGGCTGTGTTATGTGGGAACAACCTCTCTTCTTTCTCTTTCCCAGCCCCATCACTGGCACAGCTCCCTCCACCTCTGCTCTCTGCAGCTGCGTGGATCTGGCAACAAGTCTGTGGCCCAGGTTTGAAGTGGAGATTGTTTATCCCTGGTGGAGGTGGCCCACCATCTCCCAGGAGGAGCTGTCTGACCCACGCTGCCCGCTGATGGTGCCGCAGGCTTGTTGAGTCCATGGGCTAGACAGTGTGTGGGAGAATTACCTCCCTTCCTTTTTTTAGCTTGTAATTGTATGGAGTATTTGTAACTGTGGAGTATTTGAAGGGCATGAGACAATAAACAGGATCCTCAAGCTTGTTTTTTATAGGGCAGTTTTCCGAGTAAATCATCACTCTCTTGTCATCGGTGACATGCGGCTCAGTGGCACTCACTTTCGCCTGGTGCAAGTGCTCCACCACCTGTGAGCGCTCGCTCCCATAAGGAGGACGTGTTTCCCTGTGCTTTCGGTGCCAGAGCGGTGCAGGCATCAGCGTTTCGGGTGCTCTGCCGCATCCGGTCCCAGCCAGGCGCCCCAGAGGAGCAGGCTGCAGCGGGACCCCCACCTCTGTCCCCTCCAAACAGAAACTTGCCCTGCAAGGGCCGTCTGGATACATCCCGAGTCTGCAGCCCCGAGGAAGCACGAGACAAAAACACTGCTACTGTCCAGCTCGGGGAGGACAACGGAGGCAAGGAAAGGGCCCTGTGCCAAGCCTCCAACCCGTGTAGCTCTCTCCCGGCCGTGGGGAGCCCTGCCTCCAACTTTTTGAGGAGTTTCTGCACTTTAGGGCAAGCTGACCCCTGTCACTTCACCCTTCCCTCAGCTTTGCGACCCGCAGGCATTCCTGTGCTTAATCTGGCTGACAATTTGAAAGTGCAGCAGCTGCTGGAGAGTTAACTCTGCTGGGAGCTGCGGCTTCTTGAAGCCTGCTCCATTATACAATTCCAGCCAGGCAGCCAGGGAGTGGAGGGAATTTTCGGTTCGGTGACACTCTGCAAGCCCGCTCGGTCTGGCTATTTTCACTTAGAGCCATCACAGGCTTGCGCTTTAACCACCCCCCTCTTTCCAACGGCTGGCTTGGCTCGTCTGGTTTTAATTTGCGTTTGGCCCCTTTCTTGCGTCCGTGCTCCCCTGCCTGTCCACGGAGCGGGGCCGGCCGTGCCTGTGTCTGCTTGCGGCCACCCCAGCAAACGCGGCAGCTCCAGAGGTGGGCGGCTGGCTGGGGGACGTGGGAGGAACCCCACTCCCCCATGACACTGGTGTGGGCTGAAGGTGTGCGCCCTTCTCTGAGAGGTGGGCGATGGTGGCTCCTTCGCAAGGAGGTGAGAGGTCCCTTCAGACCACACCATGACCACCCCTGGAGCTTGTCCCAGCTGACCAGGCAGCATCCCATCCCGTCTGGAAGGGCGTGAGCAGGGAGTGCTTGTCCTCAGTAGGTGACAATTCAAGGAAATGTGAACTTGTGATATGAAACGAAAATGGCCAACAACTTTGCTTACAGTTCAGAAATTAGTTACACAGCATGTCTAATTTTCCCCTCTGCTGGCTTTTATGGTTGTGCCTCGTTTCACTCAGCACTGCTGGAAGTGTGTAAGAAATGAACAAAGTGAGAACCCGTCATTTCTTAACCTGCTTAAAACCCAACTGTGGGGGCACGAGGGAGAGGCCACGTGGTGAAAGCCAATAATTTGGATGAACTGAAGGGACATACTAGGGTAAAGATCAGATCCTTACATCCTTAATCAGACCCTTAGCTGCTCTAAATCAGTATAGCTTCATTGTTTAAATGACATGACTACATTTATTCAGATGTCTAACAGGCACTGTAATTATTAGGTTGTTTTATGTCAAGATAGCCACAAGCTGTTCACTTTATTTACTAATTGGGAATGCCAGCTCTTTGTTCCCTGTACTACAGTTGTAGGTTTAGTTATATACCACAATGTGTGCTTTGACTGGGGCTCAGTGGCAGTACAGTGATTGTCCTTTGAATTGGCCTCCACTTGGAGATCTAACCAAATAAAACCTTCAAAAGTGGTTTGGTTTTTTTTTTGATGGGGGAAAAGAACCCCTTCTTATCTTTATATAAAGAAAAAGCCTGGGGAAATAAGCAGCCCACTGAGTGATGCTATTAATTCATGCTCTATGTTAGGGCTAGGAGATGGTTAGGTGTTTTCACTTTCTCTTGCTTTTTGTGAGTCACCTGCACCAACACCAACACCCCGCTGTGGCTCCTGCTCCAGTGGCAGAGGATGAGTGTTGGAATAAACCATATTTCTCTTGAAGTTAGAAACCAGCATAAAGACATGCACAGTGTAGCTAGTTTACAGCTTTCGTGGTGTTCCATTAGTCTAGGATCCAAGTAATTTTCTCAAAATGATTTAAAAACACGGACTTGATGAGGAACTAAGCCAATTGACAATGGAGTATTATGGGAGGCCCAAGAGGGGCTGAGATGTACAAGCCCCTGAAGCTGTGGTGAGCCAAAGCACTAAGGTTGCTAAAACTAACTTACTCCAACACTGGAAGCATTTTTACTGCTATGAAGAGGTGGCGGAGAGGTTTGCTTACCAGAGGTGGTAAGCAAACAGCCTGATCCTCTTCTAGCAGCGCGAAGGAGGAGTAACTCCAAGTAGGTCAGTGAAATAACACCTGTATAAAAGTAGTGCAGCTTGCACTAGGTAAACAGTGCCAAGGTTTTACAGCTGGGATTTCCCCAAGTTGTATGTGGCAGCTCATGGGAGTGAATTATTCATGAGTGCTTATACCATAAATCTGCTCTTCTCATAAAAATTGAATGGCAGAATCTGCAAGAAACTGCAGATTCACGCGGAGTCACAAGGGCTCCTTAGATACGGACTGATCTTACGTACTTAGTCTATATTTGCTGTTTCAGATGATCCTGGCTACAGAGCGTACATGTATTTTAAGATGAATCTGGGATGATACACTCCGAGTTTCTGTTCCTAGTAGGAAGATTGTGTCATAGACTTTTCCTCCCATTTGCAATTATGGGAACCACTTCCTTTCCCATGCGTGGCAGCTCTGTAGCCATTACAGCAATTGCTTACATGAAAAACAATGCTATTTTTAGCTTTTTCTAAGGCAATTTGGTGGTGGGTGACAAGAAGTAGCCAACACCCTAAGGCCAGCCATTTCTGCCTGCAGTGGCTGTCAGTGGTCTGCAGTCCACGGCGGGCAAACTGCTGCTGCGGTGTCTCGGAACATGCTTCACGGACATTTCTGTTGGATTGCTTTGAAGAACTGACAGCCGAGGTGAAAGTTATGCTGTCTGTAACCTCTTGAGGGCACAGTTATGTAGATAGATACAGTCTTCACCGATAACAGTAAGTGCAGCGTTTCCAGCTGGTTTCCTTTGAATGTTTGGAAGATGGAGGCATATATAATGTAGCTAGAACAGATTGCAAGGATGTATCTTTGACCATAACTATTGAGGGCATGACAGCAGGAAGTGAAGTTTAACAAATCTATGGCAAATTGGAGTCTGTAATTATTGATCTTCTTTTCATTGTGCCGTGGCAAGTCAATTCCACTTAAATGAGGAGACTAGAAATTTCAGGTAGGTAGCTCAGATATGACATACTAATTTGGTGAATAGTTTCACTCTCTGAATGCAGAGCAATGATTTTAAGAACATAGCTATAATTTTAAGAACATAATGAACTTAAAGGTTAGCCAGTTTTATGAGAGGCAGTGGATCAAAAGACACAAGTATTGCAAGGATGGTCAATTTAAAGAGCGTTATGCTGGCAAGGTGAAGCCTTTCATTAAAATGGTCAGCGTGCAGGAATTGGAGATGAAATCTGCACTAACGCAGTAACTCAGAACTCCCTTTGGCTGCATAGGACAGCTAAGCCAGGATCAGAGGAGTATGAATCCAAAGGAACAGAGCATGAAACAACTTGCTGACTTAGACACCTCTCTGAACCTGACACTTTGGCCCTGATTCGGAGTGGCATGTGAGAAGTCAGCCTTCTCCATGATTACAGCGTAGCCATGTGATTTGTACTGTCATCTAGTCCTGATTGCTCATTGATTGTACTCAATAAATGCACAAGTTTTGCTGCTTCCTTCAGTAAAGGAGCAAAATTTTTAGCAGCACCTTCTCTCTCTCTCCTTACTTCTTTGTCTTGCTCTCCTTGTGTCTCATGGGAGTTCTAAAACTCCTGAAACTATGGCCCTTGAATTGCCAGTTAGAAAATCTGGAGAACTCTTGAATTAGGGAGGAGTGATGAAAGGAGCATTTGATTGAGAAAAAGGGGACACAGATCCTAACAACTTCTGATTTTGTCTCAGAAAAAAAAAAATTCAACCTTCTGGAAAAACCTCTTAGCAGCACACTGCTGCAAAATCCTTTGCTACATGTCCCATGCCAATGGTGGCCGTAATAGTTTCGTCACCTGTAGGCGGCTCATGACAAGTGCTGGGTGCATAGGGCAGAAGAATGAGGAGTGCTCCATCAACATGAGAAGAACATTGAGTGTGGGGTGATGGCTCTGTGTTGTCTGTCTTAGAGAAAGCCTTTGAGATTTTGGGTTGGAGATCCAAAAAGGAGACAGATCCAAAGGAGATCTGCAAGATGTTAGCATATTAATGGCTGAATCAGACTTCTGCAGGTGAGACGATCAAGATCTAAAGTGTAGGTGGCAGAGAAGGGAAGAGGTCTAAAGTCATAGCACTGTGGGATCATGTAAAGAAGCTGTCCTTCAAAGAAAATGCTTGGGGAAACAGTTAAAGAAGTAAGAGGAGATCTTGGAAGAGATGTAGTCACTGAACCAAGAAACATGGCTGGCAGTCAAAAACAACACGTAGATCGAGCAGAATGAAGGCAGTCTCAGTTCTGAGACTGGCTAAGAAGTCATTAGGGGCTTTGGTGAGGATAGTTCCAGTTGACTACAGGAACTAGAAACTCCTGGGAAAGGTTTGTGTGGAGCTGGAGGAAAGAACTACAGGCAGTGACCAGTAACTGTGATTTTGTCTGTCAGCTGAAGTGAGACTCTTTGCTTTCTGCCTGGAAGACTAAGGTCAGGATCATTTTCTACCTGTAGGGAGAAAATGCAGCTGAGAAGAGCCCTGCTGGGGACAGGGAAGATCTGAGATGGTCAAGAGACTTCCAGGAAGGAAACAGTTACCCCAGACTCTTTTGCAGTTCTCCCAAGCCTATCTCATCCGTTGCCCCCATCTATACATATTCTTCCCAACTCCTCCAGAAATTTGTACCCAAAAAAATCGCAGGCATGAAAATATGCAAAAATGGCCTTTTAGTTCTTTCATTCTCTTTAGCCTAAAAACATTTTCTGAAAGCCTAACTTTTGGGGAGAGGCTAGAGAGGGGCATCTGCTTCTGTCCAACACCAAGCGCTCTATTTCACCTGCAAGTTAGCCGCTCAGGGCTATTTTGCCCCATCTTCCTCTCTCTGTCCTCTTGTCAGATGGAAAGGTTCAGTGACTTTGCTGTGCTCATGTAGACATGTGACAGGTCAATCCTCATCGTAGACAAAGACAAGCTGCAGGCTAGGTAGTAATCCAGTGTATACATGCACGTACATACACTGCGAGAGGGGCGTATGAAAGGAACAGATGCCTCACCAGGAGGTAACAGAGGAAGAGCAAACAAGGAACACAGCACAGTTAAATGTTGCTAGTGAGTGATTGCATGTCATGTCGTAGGCTCATAGATTCGGCAGTAATAAGGTCAGCAGAGAACACTGTGACTATTTAGTCTGAGGTCTGCTGTAGCGCAGGTCATAGGGACAGCCTTCATGTAATTTTGGTTTGAACAAGAGTAGATCTCTGAGAAAAAAACTTCTACTCTGAATTTAATTAACTTAGAGTAAAGCAGGATCTTCATAAGTTGTTCCAGTGGTGAATTACCCTGACTGCTTTTCTTCCAGATCATTAATGCAAATATTAAAATGTAGCACCAAGAATATATCATTGCAAAATTACATTTTCTTGAGGATCATTATTATTATTTTTTTTAAGATTCAACAGTTAGGTTGCTTTTAATCCATTTAAGCTGTACTATGTTGTGGTTTCTTTGCCGGAACAACCTGTATAGAAGCTGCTTCATAGCTGCTATGTTTCACACTGGTTATCTCTCCAGTTTTCTATAGGCATCCACCAAAAGATTAAGTGCAGTATATAGTTTTGGAGCTTCGTCCCTTTTTGGCTTGACTTTGACTTGCTAAACTGCATCCTGTGACTGCTACTGCCTACGTTCAGTATCTGTTTCCCAGCACCACAAGGTACCTTCACAGCACAGAGTCAAATTCTTGGATTTAGGTTGGGAGTCAGATGAGTAAGGCAGGGAGGTGTTATTGTTTGGGAAGACGTTCAGAACAAGGGAATTTAGACAGTGATGTTATCTTAACAGATTTTGTAGCATATGTTTTATTGAAGATTAGCCAGCTCTCTCTCTGCTGTATTCAGACAGCAGTTAAAATATAAAACAAATTCTGGACTGAAGCCGAACCGACGCAATATATGTCCTCTGTCGCTCTCAGTTTATAAATGACATTACTTAGATTCCTATTCTCTTAAACAGATGTAGCCCGTATTGCTTGAATCTTTCCTCTGTGTATGGGCCACCAAGTCTGACTGGGGGGGAATCAAAGATAGCAGGCACTTATCTGAAATATGTAAAAAAAGAATGTGCAGACTTAGATTTTGTATATTCTTAAGAGAGGATCCTGTTTCCCATGGTTGCCTTCACCTTGCTCTCAGAAATTCCCGCTGCAGCCCTGCTAAAGGCGTCTGCCCTGGCAGATGGAACAGCACAGCTTTTTGTGCGATTGTTCCCTAAGGAGTCCCGCTGAAGGAGACCTGAGTTAGCAAAGATTTGGCATTTAAGCTAATGCCAACCATTTTAACGAAGCAGGTTAGTGAGGAAGAATCAGTAAGATATGTTACTGGCCATAAGGTGCAGAATCAGTAGCTCTGAGGAAGCCATCCCTGCCAGCAAGGTCACGCAGTGCAAGCAGGGAGTTGTGGTGCTGTTGGAATGGTGGAGATGCAACGTGAAGAAGACAAATGATGAGGAGAGTAGCCGTCATACTTAGTTCTCTTTGGGTTTTTTCTTTCTGTCCCCAACCATTTCAGATATCTTGACTCTTTTGGTGTTTCAAAATGTTACTAAAAAAGCAGCAGGACCCTTACGGGCTGCAAATTTTTGTGTGTCTTTTGAAGTCAGTGACATGTAGTACAAATGACATCAATATTTCTATCCTAGAGGTAAGATTATTTGATTGTGGCATTAGCCTTAAATGGGTGTGGTTCCAAGGCTGAGTTTCTTCTTGAAGAGCTACCCCAGTGAGTTAGCTTGTTTATACTGAATTGTGCTTTAAAACACATATTCGGGGTTTGGTTGTTTTTTTTTTTTTTCAAATTATATTTACTCCTAATATAAATTTTGGCTAAATACAAGGGGAAGAAAACCATGCTGAGTTTCAGCCTGGAGCAAATTCTGCAAGTTAGATTTTAGGTGCTTTGGAAGCACATTTAAAATGGAAATGCTAATGTATTAGAAAAAAAATAAAAGATACTGCTAAAATATTGGGAAGAATCTTTTTACTTCTCTTTGTTTTCCTATTGATGTTGAATATGAAAGTGATGTTTTGAATATTGCTGCAGCTGTGTTGGGTTTAAGCAGAATTTTGCATTAAGAACAGAATTTTTGATCTAAAGAAGTCCCAGAGTGCTGTTTTATTTATCTGTAGAACGAAGTTCAGACGTCTTGCTTTTTTCCCCCTCTTTTATTAGAAAGGAACAATGATGCTCAGCACTTCTGTGATGCTTTTCATTTCAAAAGGCTTTGCTTGCATAACCTAATGAAACTTCAGAAAACGTAAGGCAGGGGAGCAAGTAATCTATTTTGCTGGTGTAGAGTCAAAGTAAATTCAGAGTTACTTCACTTCAGATCCTCTGCATTTGTGTCGATTAGAGCAGAGTGTGGGTTGGGGTTAGCAATTTTGTTTCTGCATTGAAAGATCTGGCTTGTTCTCCTTCCTGAGCTCCATGAGATACTTGAATATCGCTGGCAACTTCATTTAGGCATCAAACTGTTTCAATATTTTCCAGTGTGGATGAGGTCATATGCCCTACAGACAGGGCAGGATTGTTCCCAATAGTGTATTTTCCAGGATTTTGTCCAGTCTGGTGTTAAATGTCTATGTAATGTTTTTTTTCTTATTTCTCTCAGGAAACTCGGCTTACTAGGCATTCCACTTTGGATTTTTTCACAATATTCAACCTGCATTTTCCTTTCCTTACTCACATCCTTTTACTTCTCCAATACACATTTTTACCTTCTAAGGTCACTTTGGCTTTATAAAGTACAGTAAGACAGTTTTCAATCTCCTTCATCATTTCAGTGAAGCCAGATGTAGAATTTGAGGGCAACCAATGTATTGTTTCCAGGCAGTGAGCAGTTAGGAAGGAGCGTGGTGTAATTAAGAAACACGGGATGCATTGTACAACCAGAACTCCACTCACAGCTGCATGCCTTGCAGTGGCCATCATGTTGGCTGGCTCCCTGCTCAAGGATTTCCTTTGGCTTTGTGGAATACCTTCATTGATTTCAGCGATGTTAAGCTTTTTATGTTGCCCAAATCCAAGGTCCTACGTGGCATTCAGACCACGTGGAGATGGCCTTAAGTTACAGAGGACCAGGAAGGACATCCTCTCCTTCATCTTAGGATGACTCTGCCACTGCAAGACATCACAGTTCAGAGGGGCAATATTGCATTTGGCAGATCCCTTCTAGTAGCTGTCCTGTATCTTCTCAGGCATGAAAAATTGGGCATGGTCAATGCACCCTGACAATGCTGCTGATAAGGCTGATTCACTGGGCTTGATTAGATCTCATTTACATTGTTTGTTCCACTGGCAGTCCCCTGATGTCACAGGTACATCTGAGAACAGAGGCAGACTTTCTTTCCCTCTGGACTGGCTTTTCCTTAGAGCCTGACCTGCTGAAATCAACAGCAATATTCCTCCGTGGGACCCAGGGGAGGGCAGGATCTGGAGCTCAGTGCTGTTGCTACTCGTTGAGGCTAGTGGGATTTGGAGGGGGTTGCTGCCATGTTGCACTGCAGAGACCTTCGTGGGATGTCAGATCCTACCTAATTCCCCAGGTATGGAATATTAATTGCAGCAGGACTAATGCCTTAGTACAAAACTCTTTCCTGAGAGGGTTGCTGTACCATGAGCTGAGTCCACCTCTTCTGGCATAAGCCTGATAAACCCCAGTCTTTCATGACCACTGACTATTTTTAATTGATTTGCAGGTAAAATTCTTTACTGGGCTAACAGACTTTCTAGTAAGCTTGGCAGTATTTTGTGGGAATATAAAGAAAATGTTAATGAAAGAAAGCCTAAACAATTACCTATTACAAATCATTGTTATTTTTATCTTGTAACATGATCCAAAAGGCTCCAGAGAGAATGAGGCAAAAAATTCAGAGTTCTGATAAACACCGTATCATTTCTGTAGTAATGTAAAGATTTGACCCTTTCCTTTGCAATCTGACAGTTCAGTTGTCTTGCATTGTCTCCCAATAAAGATGCCTTTGTAATATAAAGTGGTATTGTTGATTTGAGAAGAATGGTTTTCTAATAAATGTGAAGGGATATGGAGTTTGTCCCTTGCATTGAGGAGAAAGGATATGAGATAAAGCCATGAATGATCAATCTGGAGTAACAAAAGCTGCTTCTGAAATACAGTGCCCTGTGAAAGGATATGAAACCCACTAACATAGTGGAGCCTCAGAAATAGCCTTACGGCTTCTGAGGAGCGTGCTGCCTGACTTCTTCACAAGTTCAGGCTTTTGTCTGAGCCTGCAGCTAACTGAAAGCCTATTTATGAATACATTTTATTATTTATTTTTTTAAAAATCAGAATGAACTTGATATTGAGAGCATCACAAGCGATTCAGGTCAGTCACAATACAGCTGAATGCCAGTTACTGGGAAAGGTTACCAGGACGTACTAAAAAGTGCTTAGTTTCGGGAATCCATAGAAACTGGGGCAGCGTGATGTTGAGGGACCTTTGTGAGTGTATGTGTGACAGGAAATTTCTTTGTACTTTGTTTCAAACTTTGTTCTGACTCAGCCCAGGTGCTGCTGCGTGACTACGGGCTTTAAATGTCGTTGGAGATTAGTAGATCTGCCTGACAAGTTTATACAAACATCCTCAGTTGTACGGTGTAGCTTCTTTTATGGTTGTTGTTGTTATAGTGTAGGAAATTCTAGAAATCCATCCTGCAAATCGGTGGGGGAAGACAGAGATGATTGCTTCTCCAAAGGAGTCATAACTGAAACAAAGTCAGGCTGGGAAATTGGCGGTGCTTTGAGTTTACTGCATTTTTAATATGATTAGTACTAACGCTAACTAATTTCTCATGTGCTCTACAGAGGAGTAGGTAAAAGGAGACATCTAAATGTTGGCTTAGTAACAAATGACACATGTATCACTTTCATGGGTAGAGTTTCATCTTCAGGTAACCTGCATCCCTCTAAAAGCTTTTTTACTTCAACCGCATCCTCAGAAGGGTGTGAGCAGAGGTGGGAACAGTCAGAGGCCAGGGTTACAGTAGGCAAAGCCGGCCAAGGAGAGCAGGGTGCTGCATGGGGACAGAAGCAGGTGGAGGGGGGACAGGAGGGTGCTACGAGGGGAGAGGAGCTTCACCCCTTTGTAAAGCTCCATTTGCCATACCTGCAGACATACGTATCCTCTGCTGCTGCTGACTCACAGAGGGTCCTTCAGATGTTGTGTGGGTTACACGCAGGAAAATACAAAACTTAGGACTTCTGTACTGTAGCATAATTTAGCTTTCAATGAATTCTGTTAGTTTTCAAGTCCTTTTTCTGCCACAGCAGTTAAAACATGACAAATGTCACTAAATAGTGGGATAAATCTCTTTACATCCATGACAAACCCCCAAAGCATTACAGGTGCATTCTGCAAAATCAAGAGGTTGTTATAAAAGTCAGGACATTTTTACGAGAAGTCCTTTTACAAGAAACCCAATGGCTGGCTTCGGAGAGCTTTGTTCAGTACTGGAAATCTCTGTAACCAGGAAAGTATTCCAGGGCCACCGGCTGACCAGCGAGAGCAGAATCTGCCTGTTTGGGCCAGGCTGCAAGTTCAAGCAGGTTGCGACGATGAAACCCATCAGCGAGGCAAAGATGCAGACCCCGATCCTCTCTGTGTGGCCTGGGGCCAAGGCAAATACTGATGTGCCCTTCCCATCAGTCCCCCAAACTACTGATAACTCCCCAAACCACTGAAATAATGAACGAAGCCAAAGCTATTTCCAGCAAAGAAGATGGGCTGCACAGCTTTATTGTCCCTTGTGCTACCAGAGCTTGAGGGACTACTCCCGTAAATGAATGTAAGCACAGTTCTATCTGCGACATCAGGCTTTTCTTAACACTGTTTCAAAATAACACTGTTATAATAATTAAGGTGTAAAATGATTTCTTAACAGGCTACAGTGGAGTGATGCTTTGGAAACTGTTCTCCTTGCGAGCACTGAGCTATCTGTTGAGCAGAGTCTGTTGCTTCCTTCTTCTCCTACGTTAGCATCGTCTTCTATTTCCTGTTCTCATCTATTGACTTCAATTCATTCCCCAGGCTGTGGAAGGGGACACCGTGGCTGAAGGTAGTTTATGCTGAGCCATTCACAACTCTGTTTAGCTTGTTCCTCTTTTCCATAACAATTTGCAATAAAAACTGTGTCAGGAAAGAGCTCGGTGACCTGTGAGGGCTGGGACAAGCCTTACGCTGGAGATGGCAAATTCCATTTCAGGCCACTAAGCCGGAGATCTGATGCTAAGAACACAGGAAGCTGGGAGGATAAATACTGTAACTTTTCATCTCATGCATAAGAATTGCAGTCTGTTTTGATCTTGTGATAGAGAAAAGTCATTCTGCTTATCTCATCTAACATAGTGGCTAGTCTGATTACAAGCTTCCCTGCTTGGCACCTTTTTAAATTCAATTTGGCTGCCTGTGCCCTTGGCACACAGTGGGTTTCATTAAATTTCACAGCAGTTAGTTTTCATTCCCTCTGTGACACCTTTTTATCAACATTTGACTCTAGTGTAATTTCAAGCAATTGTGCTTTTTTTTGCGAAGCGCTTGTACCATAATAATTTGGCAGAGCAGGTGGAGGAAGACGATTCAGACACCGCTGCAAATCTGTGTAGAAAACTAATATATGGGAAGCCAGGTCAGCTTGCAAGTGTTTTTCATGCGGGACGATAACAAAAAGGAGCTGCTTCCCTTCCTTCTCTGGTGGTATCGCTGAAGACTGTCAAAAGTGCAGCTAAAGAGCTTGCTGTAAGAGGCAAATTTTATTTCCTTCAGGTTAATCACAGCTTTATTTTAAAAGCAGAGCTAGCGGACTGCTGCTGGACTGACAACCCAAGGCTGAGAGACAAGCCTTCTGCAACCTGGGCTGCTTAGCAAGTCTATGTGAGTTTTCTTTTCAAAAACAGATAAGGAAGCTGGTTTGTTAGGAAAGTGCATGTGTGTGTGTATGAGTGCAGGAATGCAGAGAGCAAACGTGGTTGTTTTCCTTTTAGTATCCAATACTCAGTCCCTGGTAGGTGGGGCGAGGAAACGTGAGCACCCCAGCACGGACCTGGCATCTCGTGTTCACGTCACTGCTACCTCTTACCCCGTGCAGAGCAGCATTTTCTCAAGTCTGTGTCTAAGGCAGATGCTGGGAAGATTTGTCCAAGTGTAAGTGGTTTTGTCTAAGTGGTTTTGAGGTGCACTCTAAAAGGCCTTTATTTGCAGAGTGCCAACCATTCGGAAATGCCATCCCTTTTTCAGTCTGTCACACTGAACATCCAAAAATAATGTGTTATGGTTTCTCGGTAAAATTTTAAAAAGTACCTAATTAAAAATTAATGCAAAGTGAAGCTTAAAAGTTTTTAAAAGTGAGCTCTGCATTCAGGGGTAAACTCAGAGAGTGACAGACCTGTGCCTCACTGCAAGCCAAGGGCAGCCAGGCTTGGGAGACCATAAATCATTTTCAGAAGGAGACTTCTGATTGATGAAACTTTCCCTTATGCCCTTTAGAAGGTATTAGTTCAAGTCCTTTCAGTTTAACTAATGGAGCATCTTGCTTTCCTCTACCCTAAGGTCTCCATAGACCCTTTGTAGACAAAATATTTCCAAATGCACACAGTCTTGAGCCTCCTTAAACACCTCAGGAGAGCTGGAGGTTATGGGCAGCTCCCCACCTCCTTCGCAAGAGGGACCTTTTTGCTCTGTAGCTCCTGGTGGGAGAAGACCCACTGAGCATTTTCCTCAAGGAGCTCCTCTTCCTTGGAGGTTTCCCATGGGATGGGACTGGTCAGCCCTATGCGTACACATACGTAACATATTTTTGGTGGATAGGCTGACTGTAGTTTACATCTCAGGCAGTGGCTTGAGATTACTGGGAAGGAGGAGGCTCAGTTGTGCCAAGAAAGCAAGGATGTCTTGCTAGCAGTGTCTCCAAATGTCTCCTGTGTCTCCGGAGGGCACTGGCTGCTGGGAGTGCCCTGTGCTCCAGATGCCACTTCCGAACAGTGACTGGAGTACGCAGCCAGTGCAAATTGGCATGGTGCTGCTGAAATCAGCCCTGGCTCGGATCTGGCTGGAAAAGGTGGCCTCATCCTTTCTTCTGGGAATGGAAAACATCTTTCCAGAGCACAGTTTCAGTGCATGGACCTCTGGCTACGGGCTGAAGCCTTGCCTGTTTTTTCCAGGTTGGCCAAGTACCTGGGTTTATGGATGAAGGCATAACTAATAGTTTCTGTGAGCTTTTTTTCCTATTAAGCTGCATGTAAGAATACAGATTATTCTTTGTCTAAGTATGAGGGCATGAAGTTCAGGATCTTTACTGGTGTTTCCAGCACAAAATGCTCCAGTGTAAGTAGCATACCTAATATAGCAGACTTCAGCAATAAAATTGCTCCGGGGCAAGTTTCTTCCTCTTTCACATAATTAATGATTATTTTATATCCTGAAGTCTGGAGATTCCTATAAATTTTATACCTAGCATAATGGTAGAGGTTTAAACCTCAACAATCATGTTATGATCATAATCTAATTATGCCAATATCCCATACACAGGATTACTTTAGACATAAATACTTACAGAAATGTTTTGCCAATGTGGCCAGTGGCAGTTCTGAAAAAGTAAATAATCAAAAGATTACTTGAGAACGCGAGTAAATGTAAATCCTAGAAGAGTTGTGGCTTCCTATTTTTTATCTTAGAAGACTTTAATACAAGACTACATCCTTTTGTTTTAAGATGATATATTATCAATGCTGATGAACACCTGACTTGGCGGGCCTTCAGCTAGAAACAAACAAGACTGCTAATGCCATGTGGATCCTGACAGGTGTCTCTGAGTATTTACGGGCCTTGATATATATGCAATCTGTGGATGTTTCAAAACTGATTAACATTTCTGAACCTGAGTTAAAGTTTATACTTGGCATTTCAATCGTGTCAAGGAAAAATTAATCAGAGCACAAAAGATATGCAGTCTTACTGACATGCTGGTGACAGTGAAAATATAAACCACTGAGAAATAGCCTATTGAAAGACAGAATCTAACCTGGATTTTGGAAGAGGATCTGCAAAACTGGCTTGGTGCCAGGGACAGACTCTGAGGTGGTGTGCAGTAGTGTAGCTGGCATTGACTAAGGTACCAGCTTAATGACTCAGAACTCTGGGTGAGTTATATGTCCTGTAATAAGTCACTTGGAAATCTTCTTACTTGCGAAACATTAGCATATTAAATATGCAAACCAATCTCTTGAAACAGTTCAGATAAGCAGCATTTTTAAATGTACCCAGTCAAGATGTTTTTCAGTCAATGAAGCTCAGCAAGCAAATGCTTTCATTTCAATGGCCCTCATGTGAATAGTCAAAATTTATACTTGGTTGTGATTTTAGGCTGTATGGCTGTCTGCCTTTGTAGTAAAAATAAGAAAGCGGAATGCATTTGTCATGGAGCGGGTGGGGGGTTTTTTTGTTTATCTTTGTTTTAAATAGGTCAGCGATAGTCTTTACGCATTTCAAAAGACTGTTAATTCAGCCTCCATGAAGCCTGTTAGGATCCAGTTTGAAAAGCATCAGATCAAATGCTATGCCTTTTAAGAAATCATGCTTTTTATTTGTTCTGTAAAATAAAACCCTAAATGAGGGATAAGCAGTAGTTTTGTTTTAACACCACCTGGTATCTGTAGAAAGATACAATGGACTGTGTGTCTGTAGATGGGTCTCCATCAGCTCTCCATCTCCATCAGGTTTCCCATCAGAAGGGCAGTGTAGCTCTTCTGGGGGTGGTGGAGCTGGCCAGCATTTTTGGGTGGCGAGGGAGCATATGCTAATTGTAAAATCAGTTTTGAAACTGCAACTCTTTTGCCATATTTTCTGTCTGGAAGAGACCACCCAGTAAATAGGGCAAAAGTAAATAAAGAGGATCTGCACAGAATCAGCTGCTACTCCAAACACTAAAGCCAAGGTAACTACAGAAGACCTCGGAGGGGAAGAAGTTTGTGGTAGAAGAGGGGTTGGACTATATTATTTTGTTTCCCCTAACTTCTTATGTTTTTCTGCTTACTCATTGTGGCAGTTGTCTTAATTTAGACTTTGGCAAGAGTGTAACAGCCCCCACTACTGCCATTTACCTCTGAATTCAGTATGTGGTGACCTACGTACTGATCCATTGACACAGAAACCTGGATTTGATCTTATGTCTGGAAATCATTCATGTCTCTCTCATGAAATCACTTTGATTCCTTTTCACATTTTTCCTCTTTCCTCCCAGGATGCTCTTTGAAGTACTTAATGCCATATCCAGCAAGCATTCCTTAGTCATCATGGTAGAGGTCGTTCCCATTTAAATCCAGACTGTTCACATTCTCTTCAAAATATCAGAGATTTTTCTTAACCTCTAAAGATACAAGGACAATGGAGAATCTTCTGTCTTGCATACAGATGATGAGAGGTTCAGCTTCCAGATTGGGAATACAAGTTCATTTTGAAAACAGAGTAGGACAGCTGTCAACCAGAGGGAGAGGTGGCATGGTTTTCAGTGATCTTGAACAGTACATAAATGAGAACAGAAAGCAAATGCTGACACATGCCTACAGTCTCAACAGGCTCAAATGTGAATTCACAAGTTACAATCAGATTTTTCATTGCAGCCTGTTCCAAATACTCACAAGTAAAACTGAGAAGGCAGGTACATCTTTAACAAAGCTAATCAGTCTTTGAGATGGGTAATGAGGGCAAAACAAGATGGCGAAAAAAGGGAAGATTTGAGGGAGCTTAAAACTGCGTAATTTTTTTTTTCTTTGTTTCCCTTCACTATTTGAGTACACAATTTGATGTCATCTCTGGCAAAGTTGATTGACAGAATTTAATATTCTAAGTTATAAAAGTACCTTTCTGTAAAATCTTTATCTTCACAGTGTCTCATAGCACAGATGCAAGGAATATTATTTCCATTTTTCATATAGGAGGCTAGAAACTTGTGGAAGGTTGTATATAAAACTTGTATTTAAAGAAGTATTGAATAGAGGCCTTCCAAGAGGTTCGTGAGCAGCCATTGAACGACCTGCCGTGTGGAAACACTACTAAAATATACAGGTGTAGTAATGTGCCTCTTCCTTACACTGTTATGACTACAGGATTATCTGCCTGGCATTTTTTGAGGCAGAGAGAAATTTATACTGTGTGCAGCCTGAGCTGATGGGTGACTGTGCAAACAGTGTTGGTCACAAGCTAACACACACTGTTCCTCAAGGCAATTTACCCTGTTGCGCTCCTTGCTGCCATAATTAAATGGCTTTTTTTAGTCTAGTTGCGCAAAAGGCATGTCCTAACTGAAAGACACAGCTAATTTTCTTCCCTTTGTGAAGCTCTTCTTGTAATAATAAATGGTATTCCATGGTTCAAAAGAGGTCATAGCTTCTTTTATGTACAAAGATTATATACACTTGTTTAGATGACTGGTTTTCAACCTTTCCTGACTGGTTGGCTCCCTAGACTGCTGAAAGGCATGGCTAGCCTTGCTGTGCTTGGTTACCTTTCGTGAACCCCTCACAAAGGTTCATGACACCTCCTATGGTCTTGGGTCACAGGCTGAAACCCACTGAAAGACCATTGTGAAAAATGTGAAATTTTACATTGATAGATTTGTAGGTTAGAGCTGCTTTGTTGTGTTTGATGAGTTTTGTTAAGGACATTCTCCCTGTGTACAAAGAGCAATAATCCTGTATGCTTCTGGCCAGAAAAGCAAGCAAGCAAGCAAACAAACAAACAAACAAAAAAGCAAGGAATAGCTCTGCCACACAGATCAGAAAGGAGACTTTAGATCAAAGATCTCATGGAGCTATTATGTGGTCATCTTTTGCATATGTAAAATACATGATTCCTGCACTTTTAATCTGTTGTGCAAATATGTATTTAGAAGATTAATGAAATGTGGATTATTTATTCTTTCAAAAGAGTTATTAGGGTGTTTCGCCACACTTTCTAACTGGGTCTTTCACACAAGCAATTAATAGCTCTGCAGATTACATGGCACTGAACAAACAGTACTTTCCAGGAGGCTACACAACATCATATTCACAAGGCATGAAACATTTATGACCAGTGGTGAACTGAACATGCTTTTTAGGTTGGCACTGCATCTACTTCAAACCCTACATGTTCTTAACTACTCTTGAGATATACCTGTGTTAGGGGAACATAGGTACAAAACATTGCACAAAAGCTCCCCACCCCCCCACCCCCGCTTTCTTCCTGCATTTTAACCTTCAAGCTTCAGGAATCTGAGAAGTTTTTCTTTCTGTGATTTCTTCTGAAATCTTCTCATTTGAGGAGGGATGCCCAGCTGGGTGCCTCAGCAGAGGGTGAACAACCTCGTTGAAATACGCCCCCATATCTGCCTATCATTGCAAAGAGAAGCAAACTTGCTCCCTCACAGCATTTTGGGGAGCAGCAGGAAAGCACAGGTGCCCACAGCCAGGCTGACAGCCCCTGCACCACCCGAGAGTTTGTGGTGTGAGGAGCACGGCAGCAGGGTCAATTGCCATGGCTTAGTGTCTGCACCTCAGACACCTGTGGGGGGACAGCAGTGCTTGGATGTCGATGGAAATTTTACCGTTTGAAGGAGTGGGACCTTGATACACTGTGTGGCACGGTGACTTGGGGGTCTGCGTCTGATACCCGAAGAAGAACGGAAGAGGCATTGATACACCTCCCTGCAAAAATTGCAGGAAATCCTGTATACCTGAGCCTGTCAGGCAAGATCTAGCACAGCTGAAGTGACCCACTGGCGTCTCCCAGTGATGGGGTCTTATGGGGTTGTGCCTGTGAAGAACTGGGGCAGCTCCTCTGTGTGCTGTGAAATAAGAAAAAGTGCCGAACAACCAAGTATTGTGATAATGTGATTGCAAAATTAATTGGTGCATGCAGTTAGCAGAGCACGCAGAGAGAATTTGCATTTGCATGTGGGAAGAGTGAGTCAGAATGACTTTGTACCTGTTGCCTTTTATGTGTGTGTCACGTATATTTGATATTTTTAGTTTAATACTTCACTTTATTGTGTTCTTGATTATTTTAATTTTCGGAACTACCTCAGTGTGAAAACATATCACAGAAGATGCTGATACTTTTTGTTTATATAAGATGCTTAAATTATACTTCTGAAGTTACTTACCCAGGATTTTATTTATCTTGCAATCATAATTATTCAGTGCCTCCTCCATCTGCTTTTATTTAATTATGACTGTATAGACAGCAGCCACAAAGATAAGTCTGTTCAGGTTGATAGGTTGCACAGAGTGCCTTCCATGCACTGTAATGAGTTTGCTTGACACCTGGCAATTAAATGGAATAGACTTTTTTGTCACTATTCACGAGAGTTGGCATGATGTCAGGCATCCAGTGATGTAGCTTGGTTCTCACACGCGTGGCAGACTCTCCCTGGCAGTATGAAAAGGACAGGTGAAATAAATTACAGAGTTGCCAGCTGCTTTAAACAATCCTGTTCAGCCTCATAACCCAGACTTGTCAAGTTTTGGGGATTTGATGCATTTTTGTGTGAATGTCTTCTTCAGCCTTTTCAACTGTTGCCAGAGAGAACCTCCTACTGAAGTTATTGCTGCTTAAAATTCAAGACTGCTTTCAACTTCCTCTCCAAAGCAGGAGAATTTCTACAGAATAAAGGTATTCCTTATCACGCTACTGTGTTTAACACATCCTTTTTGCTGCCGTAAACAGTGGTGGAGTGACTGGAGTCTGCGTATGCCTCTCAGCTTAAATTGTACTCTTACACACCTGTTTACTGCTGGGACAATGCCTATGATTCCTGTGGGATTTCTCCAGGTTCACGCCTCATGTAACTGAAATCCAGAGACGCACCTGCCTGCTTTCTGAGGTGCACAGGCACGGCCCCAATGCCCTTTACAAGGAAAGGAATTTGACCCGTGTGGGTTTTTTTTCCTCAGACTGTTGTGTGTATCCTTACTCTTCATGGACATGGCTTGGATCTACAGAGTTACTAAGCTCAATGGAAATAAAATATTAAATTAAGAATTGATTGACAGTTTAATCACTGAAAATATCTGTACTGCATGTCCTCAAAGGTAACAGTTTGCCTTTCTTTTTTTTTTTTTTAATTATTATACCTTTTTCTGTGAGCAATGTACTTTAAATCAGTGCTAGGACTTTGACCCATTAACCGTTTCTAAAAGAGTGCTTAGCTTGTCATTTAAAGAAGTAAACATTTGCATTAATTTAACAGTAGGCTAAAATCTGTTCATTTTGATCAAAACATTGGAAAAACTCCTTGAACTTACCTTAAACCAATGATGAACCAGCCTTATTTCTCAGTGGTTTCTAATATTACTTGAATCTGCTCCGGCTTAATCCTCACCATACCACTCAGTTACCCACTGGGAAATAAAAAAGGTAGCTCCCAGAGGGAAATACAGAAAAAATGGCTTTCAAAACTTGCTTTTTTAATAATTTATAAGAAATTACAGGGTTTTTTTGAACGTTAAAGCTTCTTTCTTCTTGGTCACATTCTTCTGGTGCTTTTATTAACAAACCAATGCTGCCTCGCTCACCCCGGCAATGACAGTATTTCAGCCCAGGCTCACAGACAGCCATACACACTGCTCACTGCCTAAGGACCTTGTGCAAGCTGCTTGGTGAAAGGGTGCACACACTACTCGCTACCCAAGGACCTTATGCAAGCTACTTGGTGAAAGGGTGCACTCCTTTGGCCCTTTTTTTGCAGCTTGGCACCTTTTTTGCTGGTCTTGTGGGTTGCTTTTGAGGGAGCTCTGTGCTGCTCTTGCATTTTCCTGGGCCCACACAGTTTTGTTTGGCTCCTCTATGACTCTTGTAGTTACCCTGTTCCTAAATGTTTACTGAAAAATCCACCTCTTTGATGGAGGAGTTGGGGTGCGGAGACCATTGGGTTAGCATGGGGATGGGTGGACAGGCGCTGCGGCACGGCTGGCTGGCGCGGTGGCTGGCTGCAGCAGGGTCATGTACAAGTGAAAGACCCACCTGCAGGGCATGAGGTTTGAGCTCCTGACAGCCAAACCATCAGCACTGTCCCCTTGTGTTCCTCCCACAGGTGGGGCGGGGACTGGCCAGGCTGTAACACCAACCAGTTTCAAGCCCCGCTAAAATATGCTGAGATGACAAATCCATGGCTATGCGGAATGCATGCAGAATGCATGGATTTGTGCTTCTCATGTCTTCAGAAAAGCAGGCTTATAGGCAGGGAGGTGAAGGGAACTGTTGTAAGTAGATGAAGCCTAGATACCCCGATGACCTCTCAGAGCGGCTGTGTTGGCCAGCCGGCTCTTTGGGTCTGCAGGGAAGAGACAACCGAGTGTTGGATGCTTCAGTCCATGTCTTGAGAGAAAAGAACCTGGTTTTACCCTGTGTAATTTTATATTCCAGACTTGCTCAGTGGCTTAATTACCCATCTCCCTGAGTGAAAAGCTTAATTTTGGTCGTGAGGAGTAATAATTCCAGGAGGAGCAGCCTGAACAAATAGATGAAACCGAGGAAGTGTACAAGTAGTGAAAGGGTTCCCAAAATGACATTTTGATACTCCTTTCTGTGTGAGGCAAAGCATTGTTCTGTGAGTGATCCCTATCCTGTTGAAATACTTATGCTGATGTTTTTGTCTTGCTCCTTTCGCTTAGAATACATCGGCTATCAAGTTTGTTTCACGTTTCCACACTACAGACAACTTCGTAACCAGACACCTACCTCTCCTCTTCTTGAGCCAGTGGACCACCTCACAGCACTGTAACATCCTCCTCCTAAAGACAAAAAATTCAGAATGTGTTTATAGATTTTGCTGTCTTTGAACATTACTTAGCAGCTGTCGGTAAGAATGAGGCCCGAGACTCATAACGGAGAAAGTGTGCTCTGTTATCAAAGTGTCTGTAGTATCCCTGGCATGCTGGAGACCCACTGGTATCTGAAGAGCTCAGCTTTTTCTTTAATGCCCCAAACTGACTCTGAGGTACTTCCTTTATTACTCACCTGTCTCTTCAGGTTTCTACTTCTGCACTGTGCACTTGGGATCATAGGACAGGGCGAGAGATGAGTTGGTAGTTGAGCTCAGTTCCACCAGCCTTGTGGGAGACATTTAGTCTGGAAACGTTGGCACCACATCTGCTCGCTAAACCCTCACTTCCCACCACGGCTGGAACATTTTCCAATACCTACAGAGCCGCTCACTGTTGCCTTGCTCATTTTTCGCCTTCATTCTGTTTCCTCTGTCCCTCATCCACTGGCTGCTCTACTGCTGCTGTTTCTTCTCAGTCTTTCCCAAAGTGGTTAAAAGCAGCTTCTCTTGATGTCATTTCTATCCCTTTCCTTGCACTGATCAACAATGTCACCTGCTTTTTTTGTACCTGTGTGCTCCAGATTATAGCGTACACTTCATTATTTTCTGCCTTCTTGAAGAGGTAAGTACCTCAGGCCATGCCTGTGTTTCCCAATACACTTTGTAATGCTTTAGAAAATGATGAAGAGCATCTCGTACTTCTCCTCATGTTCTGTTTTTTTTATTCAAGCCATTTACTGCTTGAAGGACTAGTGCAATAAATAGCAAGCATAAGAATTTAGTCTAGCGAGGAGTAGTTGTGTGAGGATGCCTGCGTTCCTGGCAAGGGAGAGAAAGCATAGGTATCACCACATCATGATGGGGCACTGTGCTACGTAGCAAGGTGCGTGCTCTAGGAAGTCTACAGGAGAGTCTCATCTCACATGGCAACTTGCTGCTGAGCCCCTCTGCTTGCTTGATAAGACTTGGTGCTGTATGTACCTTTGTCCTGTGAAGGTATTTGAGATGCCTGCATCAGGCCTGAGGACTTCTGCCAGTTTTGATGTTTGTCTGTGTTCTGTGAGCGTGGTTAATGGCTACATTTGGCTGGAGCAAGACACAGAAGAGCCCCTGGAGATCAAGCTTGAGAACAATGCTAGTATTCTCACAAAAGTGACAGTCTTGGAAATTTGTACCTTATGTCCCAATCAGTTTAAGCCATCGTTAGCAGATGTTGGGGCATCAGGAAGGCATCCTGCTCTCCCAGCCCCACTCCTGATCCTGCTGCCCACCAGCCTTTCACCACTCTGCCACAGCAAGAACTGCTCTGTCTGAAAATCGACTTGGAAAAAAAAAAAGTTATTTTTAGCTGGATCAATACCTCTATCTGATTCCCAGCAAGGCTGCACAAATGTTTGTGCTGGCACAATGGAAAGGATGCTGTGGGAGTGGGAATGAGCAGTCACAGATATGAGGAGGAGGAAGCCAGGAACTGCCTGCATCACCAAATGAAGGTCCATGGTGTTGTAGCCTTAAGGCCTGACACTGCCACTGAACTCAATGGGAATATCTGTGGAGTCCTAAAAGGACTAATATTTAAGAATAAAAATAGTAGGTGATGATGAATAGTAGGTGATGATGATTTAAGAATAAGAAGTGGAGGTGATGATGAATATGGAAAGTGCACATCTTCATGTAAGTGAGGCAGCCAGAACTGTCTGAGAAGCAGTGGCTGGAGTTACAAAGCAAGAAGTTTTAACAGAGCCTTGCTGAACCTGTGAGGGATTTTTTCAGTGAGCATAACAGTATCATCACAAAACCAGCAGGTTGTCTCTCATAGCCAGATTTTTCTGAGTACACACTGCAAGTGAGAAGTACATGTGATAAACAAGGTTGGGTGCTTAATTGTTTAGAAAAAAAATAACTTCCATTATAATGCATTTTTGCAATGGCAGCCTCTGGGTTCCCTACCTTGTAGCATCTATGACCAAATCCTTAGTCACAGCTCGAGGCTGCAGAACATTGCCATTATTCAGTGGATAATGCAGAGATTTCAGTAATCCTCAAGGGGTGGGGAAAAAAAAAAGAAGAAATAAAGAAGCCTCCTGCCGATGAGATTTCCAAAGCCGGAGTTTATGCACTGTATATTTAATGAGCCCAAGTGAAGCAATTGTATTGTTTCTTTCCAGGATGGTATGAAGCTTGTACTCAGGAGTGCTTGTCAGTGGGATTCCTGTACCTAACATTTAAACAGTACTTTTCTGGAGGGAAGAAAATAGATTTGAAATCCAAAGTCATGGATATTTCTAATGCAGTTTTTCAGGTTTAATTTTGCATGTAATCATGATACAGTCTGTCTTCCTCAGCAAGACCTAATGCCGTAATACATCACAGCAGTTTTCTCTGAGAGCTGATTGTTACTTAATGCCTGCAACCAGGTTGTGAAAATCTGAGGCTTTTTCTCTGCAAAGTGTACACTCATAAAGAAGGCGTTTTTCAGAGCCGTGTCAGCTGAACTGTTTTTGTTATTATGCTTGGTTGCTTTATGATGCTGTTAGCATCCTCCTACACCAAACTGATCCATCATGTCATATTAGTAGCTTTACTACGTAATCTGCCTTGCATTCATTGTCTTGCATTTTAAACTTATGACAGAGTCCTCCAAATGTAACTGTCTTCTCTTTGTGGCTGTAAAACTCATAAAGAACAAGTTTACTGAGGATTGCAATATTGAAATTTTTTTATTTACAGAAGGGAGAATGGCAGAGGTGTCTGTGTTCCCAGGGACTTTGACCCTCTGGAAGCCTTCAGTTTCCAAATAATGGAGCAGAAGGTGTCAGAGGCTCCAGAAATCTTATCAAGCTACAAAGAATTGCATTGGTGTCCCAGAGTGAACTGAATCCATGCAGTGTAGGTTACTAAGCACCAACAATTAGGACCACTGCTCTCTGAGTGTCTGCAAACATGAGACCCCCTTCCAGACAACCAGTGGATTTCAAATCTGTCCTTTAAAGTGCATTGCAATGTTATTTCTTTACACATCTGCCCCTTTGGTCTACTGTATTTGCTTGCTTAAAGTCCAGTCTGATGTCTGACAGTGCCAAGTCACTATGTAATTTTAAGATGAACATAAATATCAAAACCACAATACCATAATTATAGCTGAAGTTCAGCGTGCTCTATTTTAGCTTTCCTCTCCCGTCTCTAATTTGCAGTGGGCTGCTGAAGTTAGCTTCTACCGCATGGCTGCCCATTGTGAAACCAGCGCCCATGATCACTTGCTTTTTCTATGGAACCAGTGGGGCACGAGGGGAAACTCGTGATCTCGGTGACAGTGATAACAATGCAGAGTTGGATCCTGACATGCAGGGAAGCTGGGGTTGAAACTTGGCAGCCAAACAGAAAAAGCCCAGTTTTAAACCTCCATGCTAAATTATCCTAACACTTAGGATTAAATGTGGAGTTGTTTTTGACACGCGCACAGTCTCTCACATTGGAGCGGGTCATTTCTTGGTTCAGAATAGTTATCTGATACTTATGTATCCTGTACTTCAACGAGGGTTACATAAGCAGTTTTAAATGCTTCATGATAACGTCTTCAAGCGTGCCATCAACATAGCAGAGCAGTTTCTCTACAACCAATGACATTCCAAAAATAGGAGATCTCACTACCCTGAAAGGCTGTTTCAGACCCTCAGTCCTTTGATGGTTAGAAGTCATCTTCTCCAGGATGAATTTATGTATTGTTAGTACGTACTTATTTGCTCTTGGGCCAGTGGTGACCCTTTGCTTAAATAGCTATTTTCTCTCTCTGCTCTAAGTTGCTCTGATGTATTTATATAGACAGCAATCTCAACTCAGACTTAACTTCCATTGTTTTTTTTTTTTTAAATCTTGAATTGTTTTACCTCCTCTTATAAGATAGTTTGCCGTTATCTGTCTCACCTTGTTAGTCCTTTTCATAAACTTGCACAAGTCTGTTGCTCCTGGTTTTAATTTTGGCGGCCCTCAGTTCTTCGGTGCATGGTTTCAGCCAGCTGTCGAGGTTCTCTATGTTCAGTGAAGGGAGATAGGCACCTCCAGCAGGACCCTGATCCCACCTGTATTAGATCCCACCTATATTAAGAGAGAATAGTCTGCTGGAGGTACCTCTGGTCAGTATGGAGAGAGCCTGGACAATTACTTCATATAAGATGCTTCACTATTAGGTGGCTAAAGTTTTGTGAGATGAATCCTGCCTCCTCTGAACAACCTTATTTGGTAGCAATCAGTCTCTTGTAAGACTAGGGGATGATCTATGAGTTTGCCCATGCTATATATTGGTGTGGTTCTCCTCCTTCAAGCTGGCTTTGTAGGACATGAAAACACCTTGCAATCCTTTTTAGAATCAGTTCAATGACACCATGGCATAATCCTTTATCATCTGTTACGCTCTGCTGCACTGAGCACATCCCATAGGACAACTCTGGAAGGAAGTGGCTGCCTGCTGTCCATGTGGAAGGCCCATTTCCCTGATTGATTATCCGGCTGCATGTCACACTTCAGATCATCCCTGCATAAGAGAGCTCTGCCCTATGAATGCTAACATGGGCACTACAGGTTGTGCCTTACTTAACATCAGGGCTCACATTATTAATTTTCTTACTTTGGTTTCAAGATCTTCTCTGGATGACCCCATGTCTGTATATTTAAATGATGGGAGACTGTGCATTTGCTTGCATGGATAGTAACAGCATCCTTTGTTCACTAATTAAGCTTGGCAATTAAATGTGAACCTTGTGTCTGCACAGCAGACCACTCAGGACACCATGCAGCATGTAAACCCCAGGTTCTGGATTAAGTAGACCTTTTTTGGGACTCACTCCATAGACATGAAATAGTGCCATGAATGAAAGGATGTGCCTGAAAAAAAGACTGAAGCATGATGCCTTGCCAATGTAGTTTGTTAATGCCTTGAACAACTGTAGCTGAGTTTCAATTATTTATGATAATATCTTCTAGCCTGCCAATAAACATACTGTAATAGGTTTTTTAAAAGTAATGAATTCCTAGAAATATGAGATCTTGCTACTAACATAAATTAAAGCTCTGCTGGGAAGTGGGATGTGTCCCCTTGGGGGTAAAGGGGTTGGTGAGTTCTTTATATCTGTGTGGATTAGCAAAGTGAGAATTAATGAGCTGGTATTATTTATAGAAGCAACATCTGATCAGTGTTTCCTCATAATTTATGCTTCCCAAAACCTGGATTTACTTTGCTTTTCCTCGGCTAGAGGCTTTAGACTCAGTGATATTTCTTATACAGAACCAAGATTCATCAGTGTTTTAAATGGGGTCTCCATTTTGCGCTAGAATAATTATTCCTGATTTATGTTCTGTCTGTTTTGCATACAATGGGCCAAGTTCCTACTTAAAATTCATGTAGCCCCATTCATGTGAAAGAGGCTTGTAACAATTCAGAGGCAGAATAAGGCAGCTTTAGAGATGCCTGAGACCACGACTCAGACCAGAGATTTCCTTTGTGATCCTGACCAGGTCACTCAGGGTGGGATTTATCCACCTGCCTGAGGCTGCTCACCTGGGCTCTCTCTACAGTCAAAGGAGAGAGCAGTTCATTGATCAGAGGTTATAAATTCTACCCTCAAATGGTTGTGCTAGATGACGGAGGCTTGATCATTTGTCTGTGCTCCAGTATTTGGTGCTCCTGCTGCATGGTGCTCCTGCATGAACGTCAGGGACTTGCCTGAAAGCCACCCTACTTTGGTGGTGATTCCCCACTGACAACTACTTCTCAAGTCTTAGAGCCATTTCAAAGTGCATTATTTGTGTAAGTCAATGATATTCGTGTTGTGATAACTCCTACCACAGCTGCAGTTGCGTCTTAACTGTATTGCTATATCTGTACTGCTTATCTCCATTGCTATTCCAATATAAAGGAACAATGACCAGTAAGTGCCGGTGAGTTTGGCACCAGGAAGAAGTGGACACCGTGACATATGATTTCGTGTATGATGTTTGTCTGTCTGCAGCATCAGTGCTATCCTAGCACATCTGGCTTTGTTTCGTACTGACTGAGCCAGCGGAGTATCTGAATCACTATGATCCACCACTTGAGAGTCCCCCTGTAATACTGATTTGTAAGCTTTAGCCTCTGTGATTATTTCTGGTCCATAATCTCATTACCTAACCACTCCTGTATTGAACAGTCTGAGTCACTTATCATCCTGTAAACTAATTTATTCCAGTCTCTTCTGAACGTGTTTGCTTTTGACTTCTGATGGATGGAAATACCTTCGTGCCTTCTGTCTCATGCTGCTGGCGTCCCTTCCATTTCTGCCTCTTCCCCAGTCTTCTCGGTACTCTCACAGATAGCTGCTGTTTCCTTAGGGAAAACAGCCCTGACTTCTCCTCTGTCTTTGCTGGCTCGTTCCAAGCCCTGCTTTTGCTCTCCTTCTTATTTTCTCTTTAGTCTTGAGTACATTTTCTTGCTGTCTCCTCAAAATGATGTTTAGTGGTTTCCTTGATGGTTTCGTTCTCTGTACGTATGTCTTATTACAATAACCCTAACTCAGATATGTAGGTGTCTTTTCCTATTATTACCATTATTATGTCTGCCACATTCATTACCAACTGGCAGCCACAAGCTTTACATATTAAATATTTTCCCCTTGAATACCCTCTCCTTCTCCTTTCTCAAGTTTATTCTCCTCTCAGAGTATGGGACAAATGATACGCATAACTACCATTAATGGTATTGGGAACTGTGTGTGTGTAAATCTCCCTTGCATCGAAAGGAGAATGGTCCTCTGTGTTTGTTGTCATCTAAGATGCCATCCTGGTGGGTTTTCTTGGCGCTTCTCCTTTGAGGTTTCTCCCCTGCCCGAGAATATGCAACTTGCAGAGAAAATGTGGCACAAGTCACAGTACATTAAACAGATATCAAAATCCATATTGAAGAATGGGTAAGCTACAGTTGGGGAAGTGCAGAATACAGACAGCCACTAAGGAGGATGAATGTGAGCTGTGCCTTGAATAATTAGATGAAACATAAATAAAACAGTGACATGATTTGTTTCCCCACTTACCTCATGAATAGGAGACACCAGCCCTGACTCTTCTGTACCGGAGGCTAAGCATAGAGTTCAGTGGTGTTACCTCTCATTTGCACTGATGAAAGTGAAGAAAAATTGGCTTTATTTTGAGAGATGATATTGAGAGAGTTGTTGGAGAATAATGAAGCTATTGGGCTGACTGTTTAAAGTCTCCTGTTACAGCCTCGTGTGTGTCAGGGCAGAACTCACACTTCCCCTGTATGATAAATTAGTATTTATCCTGCAGCAGATATATATATTATGGTATCAGTGTATCTTATGAGTGAGATGGGACACTGAACCATGACAGAAAGGAAACCGCAAGGGAATGAAGCCATTTGGCATGGTAAAGGAGGCTATATTGTGAGGGATAACAGATTTTAATATAAGAAAGAGCAGTGCCACATGACAACTTCAGTAGGGTGCTTTAGCATATTGAACAAAGCTGCTTAACTGAAACAAAAAAAACCTGGCCCGTATTAAAGGATATCTTGAAGGGGTATTCTGTGTGTTTTTCCTCAGAGGACGTAAAGAAACCACATACTGAATATTGCTTTTTGCACGTAATGGAAGGCTCTGAGTTGTCCCATTGGTTTCAGTAAAACGAGATCGATTCATAAGGGCTGGCTTTTCATGCAGGCACCACTGTTATTATTCTTTATTAATTTGTACAGCATCCAAACAGGCACTTTGCAGACAGACACAGTAAGGCTTTTTCCCTGAGGAGCCTAAGAGTGTAATTAATCCTAGCAGTGATTTTCACAGGCCATTTCAAGCACTTAAAATGAAATACATGTTGTTTCTAGAGTCGGATTTAGAGGAAAGGTAGGGACCACTCCTGCAAAGCTGTGGCATCTCCCCTGCAAAGCCCAAACTCCTTCCTTCCCCTGTCAGCATCTCGCGTACTCTATGGTCTGTTGACCCCTTGCATCTGGGCTTTGACGCGTAGGAAGGAAGAAGTCCTGGAGCTGTACAGCTGCAGCTGTGCACTCCAAAACACCCCACTAGGAAACAGACAGGAGTTACAAGCTCGTGCTGGAGGTGTTCCCTCCTGGTGCTTGTCTTGACTGAGATGCAGCTGTTGTGTAGGTCTTGTACTGACAGGTGATCTCCATCCTGGTAACCTGGTCTAGTGGAAGGTGTCACTGCCCATGGCAGGGGTGGTTGGAACTAAATGATCTTTAAGGTCCTTTCCAACCTAAACTATCCTATGATTGTATGATTCTATGAGCCTCAGCAAAGGATAGGAGAAAGCCGCCTCATGCTACATCTGGACAGCAGAACACCACAATTTCATAAATAATTTTAATGTTTTCCAATAAGACATAGTGGACTACTATTGTCATGTATGAGTTATTTTTAGTAGTGCCACGGTTTTGATTTTTATTTATTCAGGACAAATCTAGTCCTGGAATAAGCAAGAGCAGCTCCAAGGCAAACCTTAGGATCAAGTATGAAGTAAGGCTCTAAATTTACACATTTGATCTCATTTGGCAATGGGATGGGCGCTGGTATGTGAGAAGAGAGCATGACTCAGCTTTTGCACCTTTTTTTGGCTTTTTGTAATTCTCTTGGTGTCTAGTTATATGTCCGTGTAAGGATTTGCATCCTTTTAAGTGGATGGAGACTTCAGCCTAGAAAGTACCTTTTACAAGTCAGGGTTTTTTCACAGCTGATGCACCATTTATATTTTACTTGAATGAAGCAATTCTGAACACAGAATTAGAGAAAGGGAAGACTTTGCTCAACTTGAAACTAGTTTAACTGACTTCTTTTTTGTAAGTCTTGAAATTCTTCTGATTGAAAAAGTAACATTACAATCTGCATTAAAATTACAAGTAATAATCATAATTATCATATCCAGATTTTTTGTAGCATCCGTATTTCTTATTAGTGGTAGTTTCCAGCTATGATAATAATGTGTGAAATAATTTCCATGGGCTCATGTTCTTGCTATGAAAATATGAGTTCAACCCATAGTCTTTAGTGAACACTTTGTTATAAAGAATCTTTATAAAAAACTGGTCACTTGGGAAGCAATTACTAATAATTACAGAATCCTTCATCACTGCTTTTGATCTTTCGCATGCATGGATCTAAACCCCTAATATTCATGTTGCTGACAGTACAGCACAGTTCAACAATAGCTTTGATGCCAATAAGAACAAAAGGGCTTTTTAAATATATTCAATTCGGCAATTACTGTCACAGCTCTAGTCCTTGAATGCAACTGTGTGTGTTCTTTGCAGTTAATGAATTCATGCTACCTTTTAAATTTACAATTTTTTTTCCAGCTCTTATAGTTTTTAGATGCGAATTGTATCAATAGTGATATCCATCATCACTAGGTGTTTGCTCTGTGAGCGTGTGTTGCTCTGCGTGCAATGTGCACAGTTACTTTTGAACCACAGACAAGATAATAGTCAGGCCATTTCATGCCTTAGGCAGGGGACATCTGCCAAGCATATATTGTACTCTACCAATAGGTCTTCAATCTTTCGCATCCCCATGAAATTAATTTTTCCTGGGGCTCTAGATAATTTGTCTTGTCTAATGAAAGTACAGTCATTTCACAAATGACAGACAGAATGATTCTGGAAACTTATATTATAGAAAATACATGCCTTCTTTTAAAATGTGAAATGCCGATTAGTTCAATAAGAATAGTTTTCTATTTAACGCTCTTGAGAATTATGAAAAGAAAACATAGGATGGGACAAACACAGTTGATTACACTAAGGCAAAGGTATTTAGAATAGGTCTGGAATGCAAAATGTGTCTGTGAAATGTATGAGACATATCTATATGACTCATGTGATACATATCCCGTATCTCATATAAATCATGTAAGGTGAAATATAGTGAAATATTGTTCACTCAGTTGTAAGCTACAACCCATCGTTATTTGTCACTTGAGGCTGTGCAGTCTTTGGGACAAGGGACCATCCCACCATTCAGCATCTCAACAGCATCTCAGAGTGCTCCCAGCTCTGTTAGAGATTGCCACTGCATTGTGCCCAGTCGCTGAAAGGTCTTCAGCCACGGGGAGATGGGCCACACTGAGTCATACTGCAGCGACGGAGCCTTTGCCTCCTCCATCACGAGGCAGGAGATGCATAGTTCTGTGTCCTGTGACCAGGGATCACCAAGAGCTGGGTCCATGGCTGGTACGTGTGCTGTCTGGCAGGGCTTTTCTGAGCACAAGGCTGTGTGCGACCACTTCTCTCTTGCAGTAGCCCAGCGTTGAGGCCTCTTTCCATCTTCAAGCTCACCTGTACCATCTGTACCTATCTGGCAGATGCCAGGGCAAAATAACTGGCTCTGCCTAGCTCTGGGGCCAAGGAATAGGAAAGAAGCTGTTAGACTAGGACTCTTCAGCCTGGGAAAGTCAACACGCGCTAAAGAACTACAAAATCCTGGATATGGAGAGGGTGGATAAAGGCTAAACATTCACTGTTTCATCCCAGGCAAGGATGAACGTCCATCAGATGGAGCTACTTGGGAGGAAGGTTCAAAAATAACAGAAGGTGGCAGCTCTCTGTGTGAATCCGTGGGACTCCCTGCCAAGGGGTGTTATGAATGCAACAGTTCATGAAGAGACTGGGCAAGAACTTGGAAGAGATTTACAAAGGTTTATTAAACAGGCAAAGCACATGAGGCTTAAAAAATCCGCTCGGCTGAAAATAGTCAGAGGCTGAGATAGTATGCAAGGGAAATACTGCAAACGTTATCCCATTTCTTATTTTTCACTGGGCTTATGGCCATTGCAGGGAGATGGAACTGGGCTAGGTAGACCCTTTGTTTGAACCCAAATGTCCACTCATACATCCTCATGTAAACCACAGTGCTGGAAAACATGTTTGTCCCCTGCAAAATGGCAGCAGTCTCTTAATGTCAGCCCTGGAAAGATGACATGATTGGAAATCAGCTGAAGTTTATGCATGTCTGGGGCCTTCAGGAACAGGCCCTGAGATCTGTCTGGCTTGGCTGTCCTTTCTTATCCTTTTAAAGCCTTGAAGTCATTTATTTCCAGAGGATTTTGAACGCTTGCTATACCAGGCTGGAAGTTTGCCACTGTTGTTCTGCATCTGTTTCTCTGGGGATTTGCTGAATGTTTTGGTTGAGTCAATTCCACTTTAAATACGCTTGAAATTTTAAATGGTGATCCCAGCGGCAGATTCAATCAGCAACAACATAAACAAATAGCTCTCCTTCCTCTCTGCCTGGACTCCTGTGCCACAACTCCCGATATGCTCCCGGAGCATGAAGTGGCTGTGGAGTTTCAATGACCTGGCTTATCTCCTTCTGTCAACTTAAACAAGAAAAAACTCCTTAATAAATCATGTAATTACAAGTTACACAGTGATAGGAGTCTGAAACCTGCTGGATTAGGGAGTTCTACCTATCATTTGTTTCCCTTGAAGCAAAAAAATTACCCCTGGCACCCCCCCTGCTCCCCTGCCTTGTCTTTTGTGATTTCCATCCCTGAATGACTTAACAGTGGACTTGTGGGATTTCTTCTGTGTTAATCAGTACAGGTTTTCACTCTCAAATGAATTAACTTTTTATCACTGCTGGGCTAACCACTTTGGTTTTCTCTGGAATGACTTGCAGAAAAGCTGGGATACTCAAAAGCCTGCCTGTATCACCAACTATATCAGTTGGTTTAATAAAAAATTTTTTCTTCCTGCACACTTTCTCTTTCTGATATCCTTCAATGGTCTCTGCTGTAGCAGAACTACGTTGAGGAATGGCCAGTGCAGCAGGAAGGCTGTCAATGGCTTATTAAAAAACAATTCCATAAACTATTTTGATCTTAAAATGAGTTCCTATTTTTATGAACTCTGCTTTATTTGAAAAATAATTTTCAGTCTCCTTTACAATAAAAGATAGATTTCTACATTTTGCATTTTCCTTTTTGTACAGAATGCTGATAGTCTTTTCTCAGAAAATAATTTGAGATCATAATATACCTCATACTTTCTGAGCAAACATGTCTAGGAGCAAAGATGATTACAGATAAGCAATGCCTACATACTTTTTGCTTTTATTTAACATATGTATTTTAGACGTGGCCCCCTGTGCTTTGCCAAAGGGAGCTCTAACTTTGCAGGGAAGCAGGGCCATATCCTGACTTGATGGTGGAGTAAGTGTGGGATGGGGTGCTGCCACAGCATCTGCAAGGTGACATGGAGTCAGTGCCACCCTGAGTGAGACCCCCCAGTACAGAACAGCCTGGTGAGAGGCTTCCTGGGCTGTGAAGACATGAAACCTCCTTTGCCTTCTTTGTCCTACTAATATGCTAGTATGTAATATCTGACTGCTTTCACTGCGCTCATCACCATACTGAGTGCCTACAGGAATTACACTTGTCTTTTTTTTTCTCACAAACTCAGCAAAGAGTGGATTAATGGCACTTTCTGTTCCTCCTACTTTTCCTCCTACTCATTCATTTGCTTCGGGCAGCAATAAACTCAGCAATTATAGCAGCAGCAGCAACCACCAGCTTCCAAACAATGAATTCGGCCAAGAAGAAAGGCATTCTTCAAACCTGTACCTTACTACCCAGCCCACAGTCAGAACAAAGTCTGCACCTCCCAACAGCGCGGAAGGCAAATGCACTAAAACAGAGGCTTGCAAACACTCTTCCCTTCCTCCCTTGCCAAAGGTAAACACTGAACTGGTTTGCAAACCTGGCTGGGGATGAGGAACTGTTTCCCCCCATGTGTTTAAAAAAAGAGCTTCCCCTTTCGTTGCTGGGGACAGCACCTCGGAATGGATAAATCCGCAACATGCTCCATTTTGAAGCAAAAGTCCTGGAAAAAGTTGCCAAGCAATGAGGTCATGGGGGCATAAAGTAACTTGGGGGGATCCTTACTGGCCCATACAGGGGGCCCTATATTTTACATTGCATTGAGAGTATTTCATCCCCAGCCTCAGTTTTTAGAGCATCGCTCTTCGTGGTGTTCTGTTAGCTACAATGGGGGCAATGCTGCAAGAAGTGACACATTGTACTAAGCCAAAGCTTTTTTAATTGCCTGTCTAAGTAAATTAGGGTTTTCATTGGCTTACCTTTTATTACCATGTACATACTCTTTGAAAGGTTATTACCCTTCTCAGGTGAATCAATGTCAGAAGACATCAAAATTGAGGTCTGCAATAAGTATAGGCAATGATGAGCATAGAGCAAAGTCTGCTGGATCTCACCATTAAGGGCAAGAGGATCTGCAATGGCCACCAGCCCTTATTCCTTTTCCAAAGCTAGGGGCAAAATGGAGTTTTCCTTTCACAATAAATTAGATGTAGGCTTAGGACCTGCCAAGATTTTAAAGCCAGATTCTGGCCTCTGTTGACTTCAGTGGCAGCACTTCACGTGCATCTAAGAACAGAGCATAGTCCACCTTTCAATGAGTCTCCTTCGCTGTCTGTTGACAGGCAGCGCTTTGAATTTAAAGTGAAGTTGCAAAGCCAGAGTGAAGTCCTTGATGAACTTAATCAGGGCCAAACCCAATAAATATCACTCACACTACAAATTTATGTCTTTTTGCCTCCTGGGTGGGAACTTTTGGGACCCTTTGCTTTGATAGTCACTCCTGCATCTGAGTCAGAGTCTGAGTTTCTTGACCAGCAGGTCTGTTCATTTACTATTGCTTTTTCTGAAGGACTAGTTTGGGGAATCCCGGTTGGCACTCATTAACAGAGCTTGCCCTGTGGACTGTAGTTCCTTTGTGTCTGCAAAAATGCCTTAGGACAGATGAGAGGTGTGTCTTCTGCGGTTAAAAATAATTAAATGAAATAATATTGCCAATTGAGAAAGCCAGTGAGGCCTTTGACCTTTAGAATAAGCACTGCCAGAATTAAAATAAAGTGTCAGGGTGTTGTAAGAATTAAGTGTATTATTGAGTCTAGCGGGAAGAAAGCCAGCCTCTTAAATGGAGGGCACTGGAGTCTCTTGTTGATTGCAAATGACACTGCAATGCAAATCACGAGCCGATGTTTCAGGCTGTTCTGTCGCACTTGCCACTCCAGGGATCTCTCTGTGCACACTTAATCAAGAGAAGGAATCAGGTCCCTCAGAGATGCACAGGAGCCCAAACAGCCAAGCCAGATGCCTGCCCACAGACTCCTGAGTCAAGCAACAGGAACAGAGAAAATCCTGAGGAATCTAATACTTGATGAGTGTAGGACATTGATTCTTAAGGCAACCATCTGTAGGCTAGGGGGAGGAAGTAGAATAATAATTGGAAAGGGAGTCTATCAAGGCATTTTTTCTGTCTTAACATTCCCCACATTCTGCCTCTCAGAAGACTTTGGAGTTAGTGCAGTGCCTCTACTCCATTCCTTGTACAGACAGGATGAAGGATTTGTTATTTTAAGAGCCAGAACAACATTCAGCCCCTGTCTCACTCCACATTATACATGATGAGGATCAGCTATCATTCTCTGTGTTTATACCAGGCCATGAAATGCAACATTAGCTGATGTATGCTCCCTGGCCATCCTAAGGCTGATAGCTGATGTTCCAAGAGTACATGAAGAACAAAATAGGATATAAATCCCCCCCTTCTTCATAAACAAATATACAATGTACTGTAACTCTTATGTAGGAAAGGAATTTTCATTTCACCCACGTGTGACAGAAGGTCTGTTAAATAGCCAACATGCTTTGAGCTTTAGAAAGGAGTGTAGCCTGATCTCTGTGGACAATTATATTACACTTCAAACAAATGAATTACCAGCAGAATAGGAAGGAGAGTATACCTGAGGCCAAATGCCTCCAGAAACCATCGTAATAACAAGGAAACTGATCCTCCCTGTCTCCTAACTGGGCTCTCTGCAGCTGCCCGTTCTGCATTGCAATGCTCATTATAAGCAGAAGAGCGACCCTGAATTTTACTTTTAAACCACGAGCAACCATTTTACTGTAACATCAAACTGTTTATCTTTTCTAAGCCTTTCCACATAGATATGAGAACAATACTGTGAAGAATAAAAAGAGCAATTGTCATGACTCTTCTTTGAGGGGGGTGAGCAACAACAGCCCATTTGCCCCAGGGGCTCAAGCCCAGTTGGAAGTGAGGGGCTTAGTTGGGTAGTCCTCTGATTTGCACAAGGCCATATGGCAAAGGCAGAGGCAGGAGCTGAGACCAGGAATTCATGGCTCTCCAGGCAGACCTCCTTCCACCCTGACCTTGAAAATTTAGAATTCCAAATCCCTCTCCTCATATGCATTATTTAATAAAGAAGAGCCTTTTCTTAAATATTCAAGAAGCCAGACACCTCGCATTTCTCCTCTCTATTCTACTATCTCTGTGTGTCTCACTCAAGAACTAAGCCTATTTAAGTTTCCTATAATGATGCATATTGTAAAAGTTTATTACAACAGAATTTAATGGCTAGGAAGCAAAAGTCTGCAGGCTGAAGCATTATATCAAAGGTAACCTTTTAATAGAAAATTTTGCAGACATGGTAAATTTAATGCAACTCAACTATTTTACTCTTCACGGTGTCTTTCTCATATCTGTGAGGCGGGGAGAAAACAGGCCTGATTTCCCCCCTGCCTTGCATAATTATTTATACTTCTGCAAAGTGGATATAAAATTCTTCCAAATCCCAATGGCAGCATTTTCCATGCAATTGGCAGAGGAGCTGAGTGCAGGAGGGATCGAGCAACAGAGAACTAGGGCCTATGGGCCAGCCTCATCCCTCCCTGCTTTAGACACCTGTGAAACTGAACTTTTGCGTGTGGTTGCCATAGGTGTCCTCTGTAGCCAGTGATGAGAAATAGGCCACCTGCAATGGGAAATTCTCATCTAAAGTGTGCTGAATCAATATCTGCAGGTAACTCTGCCTAGCTCCAGCCTAAAAAGCTCCATTCAGTTGCATTAACACAGGTGTTTAATATCATTTGAGATGCCCAAGAGAAACTTACCTGGCCTCCAGATGCCACTCCAGAATTGCATGTGTTTCCCATAGCTCTTACGTCGTACATGCCAGGCCTTTGCAGACATCTGAGATACCCTAGGGGATCTCAGTTGGCACCAGGTGCTTATGTTTAGGCAACTGACTCAAGCTCTAATTAACTGGTCTCCCAGATTCTGGGTGAGTAAACTGAGATGAGGGAAATCTGAAGTTTGTTGTAGGCAGTCTGAATATAGCCTTTAGTTCTTATATGGAGGAAGAGCCTGTCACCATAGGCTAACCCATTTAGCTAATAAGAGCACTTTAGGCATCTCTTGGATCCTCTCATTGAATTAGGTGTGGGCTCAGAGGAGGGCAAGAACACAGGCTCAAGTGAGATCTTCAGAAACACACTGTGCATTTCCCTTCCCTTCCCTTCCCTTCCCTTCCCTTCCCTTCCCTTCCCTTCCCTTCCCTTCCCTTCCCGTATATTGCCAGGTGCTTGAGATACAAGCCCAAGCATTGGAAAAAGGATTGCCTGGAAAACAGGATTTCTTGCTTTTCTAATCAGTTCCCAGCTATCCCCTATCAAATCTTCTCATAGCTCTGTACCTCAGCTTCCTTTTCCATAGCTGGAGGTCACGACACTGACATCCCTTCTCAGCTTTGACAGGTTATGGAAAAGACTGTGTGATCATTTGATTTTGAGGAGGAGTTGTCATCTCTCATACCCTGAAGAAGAGTGTGTTAACTCCACTGGGATATTTCATGGAAGAAGTAGATACTGTATGTAGTTTCCCAGCTTCAGGATAGTGCTGTGGATGCACAATCTTCTCTTCTAGCAAGAAAATGCTGCATTCTGTTGTTCTGAGAAACAAATCACAGCATCTGACTGTAAGTAAAACCAGAAGAGAAACACTGAAATTCTCTGAGATACGATTGTTACCGATCCCCATCACAGTTGTCATAAAGCTTGATCTAGCATATATAATAACGTGACATTGATCTAGCAAAGCCCTTGCCCATGTTGAATAAGAATTTCATTTTCTCTGTTGCTTCTACTGTGGTTCGATCTTTTATTACTTCTGTCTCCTTCTGATTACCTAGGAAACCTATTGTGTTCCTTCCATTACTCAGAAATTCTTCCAAGAAGAGCTGTCATGATCTGTGGTGCACATCCTGAGCTCCAGGTGACAAAGCACCTAGAGAGTGAGCCCAAGATTTCCCATGGCCAAGTGAATGCAAATTATCTAGTCCTCGAGCAATCAGTTCGTCTATCAAAAAGGACATTGACCCCCACCACTGTCAGGAATGCTCACTATATTAATGTACAGCCAAGCTCAATTTCCACACAGCATTTGGCCTTGCCTCCTTATGGATGTGTATATAACTTTCTGTAAGGATGAAGCTAACACTCTCACAGGCTGTCTCATAGGGTTCTACAAAAATTATTCTAAAATTGGCAGGCTATTTCAGGGAATGGAAAAAACATTTTTAAAATCAATTTGAAGCATTTTGCATCATGCCATGAGACTTACATCAATCTCAGTGCAGGCAGATTATTCAAAAATCCCTAGGAAAATGTTGTTGTTGGCTAGATGGCTAGTATGGCTAGATGTTTCTGATAATATATTTAGGAGGTGAGTTGGAGTAACACTGCATAGGTTTCATTAGCCCAGGTCCCCAGTGGATTTTTTTCCTAAGTGGAAATTCCCTGTTTAGTCCTTTAAAACCTTTCTAAGAGTAATGTTCTCTGGACTCTTGGTTTCCTTGGTGTGTTGGTGGTAGATAGCCTTCACAGCTAATTCTCCTTTAACTGGAAAGAAGGCCATTTCCAGCCTAAAGGGCAGCTCCTACATATACATTTAATTTAGTTTTACAACTTCAATTTCAATGATCAGTTTCAGATACTTGTATTCATGTTTTTAATTGCTTCCTGTGAGTAGAAATCTTGCCCTTGTATGGAATTGCCTACGTTTGATTCCACCAAAAGTCTGCACAAAGCCTTGTTGAGACTTAGCGGCATGTGTCTTAGAATCACAGAATCATAGAATCACCTAGGTTGGAAGAGACCTTTAAGACCATCAAGTCCAACCATCAACCTAACACTGCCAAAACTACCACTAAACCATGTACCTCAGCACCACGTCTACCCATCTTTTAAATACCTCCAGGGATGGCAATTCCACCACTTCCCTGGGCAACCTGTTCCAATGTTTGATGACCCTTTCAGTGAAGAAATTTTTCCTAATATCCAATTTAAACCTCCCCTGGTGCAACTTGAGGCCATTTCCTCTTATCCTGTCGCTTGTTACTTGGGAGAAGAGATCGACTCCCACCTCTCTACAACTCCTTTCAGGTAGTTGTAGAGAGCGATAAGGTCTCCCCTCAGCCTTCTCTTCTCCAGGCTAAACAGCCCCAGTTCCCTCAGCCGCTCCTCATAATACTTGTGCTCTAGGCCCTTCACCAGCTTCGTTGCCCTTCCCTGGATACGCTCCAGTACCTTAATGTCTTTCTTGTAGTGAGGGGCACAAAACTGAACACAGTATTCAAGGTGGGGCCTCACCAATGCTGAGTACAGGGGAACTATCACTTCCCTAGTCCTACTTGCCAGTCTATTCCTGATACAAGCCAGAATGCTATTGGTCTTCTTGGCCACCTGGGCACACTGCTGGCTCATATTCAGCTGGCTATCAACCAATACCCCCAGGTCCTTTTCTGCCAGGCAGCTTTCCAGTCACTCTTCCCCAAGTCTGTAGCGGTGCATGAGGTTGTTGTGACCCCAGTTCAGGACTCGGCACTTGGCCTTGTTGAACCTCGTCCCATTGGCCTCGGCCCATCGGTCCAGCCTGTCCAGATCCCTCTGTAGAGCCATCCTACCCTCAAGCAGATCAACACTCCCACCCAACTTGGTGTCATCTGCAAACTTACTGAGGGTGCACTCGAGCCCCTTGTCCAGGTCGCTGATAAAGATATTAAACAGAACAGGCCCCAATACTAAGCCCTGGGGAACACCACTTGTGACTGGCCGCCAACTGGATTTAACTCCATTCATCACAACTCTTTGGGCCTGGCCTTCCAGCCATTTTTTGACCCACCGAAGAGTATACCCATTCAAGCCATAACCAGCCATTTTCTCCAGGAGAATGCTGTGGGAAACCGTGTTGAAGGCTTTACTAAAGTCCAGGTAGACAACATCCACAGCCTCTCCCTCATCCACCAAGTGGATCACCTTGTCATAGGAGGAGATCAGGTTTGTCAAGCAGGACCTGTCTTTCATGAAGCCATGCTGACTGGGCCTGATCACCTGGTTGTCCTGCATGTGCCACGTAATGGCACTTAGGATGATCTGCTCCATAACCTTCCCTGTCACTGAGGTCAGACTGACAGGCCTGTAGTTCCCCGGATCGTCCTTTTGGCCCTTCTTGTGGATGGGTGTCACATTTGCTAACCTCCAGTCAACTGGGACCTCCCTGGTTCGCTAGGACTGCTGATAAATGATGGAAAGTGGCTTGGTGAGCACATCTGCCCTCAGTACCCCCGGGTGGATCCCATCGGGCCCCATAGACTTGCGTATGTCTAAGTGGTGTAGCAGGTCACTCACCACTCCTCCTTGGATTGTGGGGGCTTCATTCTGCTCCCTGCCTCTGTCTATCTCAGGGGGCTGTGTACTTCATAGCGTGAAGGTAAAAGAAGGACTAGATCAGGTTAAAAAGCTGGAAAGGAAGGAACTAGTAGGAAGCACACACCAGTAAAGTACACAGCAGCATGTGCATACTGTGCATACATGCATGTTCTGGGTTTGCACAGCACCCTACCTCAAATTCCCAAGTGCTACTGACATAAATAATTGATCTCAGCATTGTGATGGGAGTCTATGAAGGACATCTAATGAAGCTTTCCTAGGGGATAACTCATTTGTCAAAAAAGATATAAAAAGTATCACTTTGTTATAGGGAACTCATTACACAGGATGATAGGCAATGGATTGATAGCCACCTCCTATGGTGCAGTAATCTTTTGTCTTTATGATATATAGGCATGCCATTATCATAGGCTCTTGTAACAGGGCTGATATTCAGCAAGTGAATGGGGCTCAATTGAGCTACTGGAAAGCTTCATTTGATGTGCAAATGAAAGGTCCTGTTCAATGGGGTACACATGTCCCAAATGCTTGTACATGAAACTCCACTTAATTTCTGCCAGAGCCAGTGCAGAACACAGTATATCAGATAAGAACTGGGACCCCTTGAGGGACTGCTTATCATAATGTCACTAGCAGGGGTAAATTGAATTTTCAGTCTGGAAAAGCTTTTCATTCAAAGTTAACATCTTGACATGTGCTGTAGCCCTGATTAGGGAATGAACTCAAGAACCAAAGGTTGAAAATCATCATACCTAACAAGGGTGAGCAGGAAGAAGCTTTCATACATATCCTAAATGCCTGTATCCTTGATAACAAAGCTTTTAGTGAAAAATCCAAACAAAATATTCCTCGATAATCTTTTCTTTGCATTAAAAATCTCTTTGCACTTGCCCAGCTTTGTGGAGGAAAGAGAAAGAAAAGAGATCACATCCCACTAAAAGAGAGACAAATACCTTATTTGTGTCTATTGCTTGCCAAACTGTGAAACTCAGAGAAGCTGCTACTGTTTTCAAAGAGGCTTCATACCTGCCAGAGATCCGCTCAGAACATCCTAAAACTAAGTCAGGGTAACAGATCTTGTTTCCAGCAAAGAGCCTAACACTTAAGATGATGTATATTGAGCTCCAGTATAACGTAAATGGGTCTAAGTGAAGTGGTTTAGTACAATGGGAAGAACCAGATTATGCCATTAGAAGGAACAGCTGTATGTGAACCCAAAATAATTCAGCTTATGCAGCATGCTTCTGTTTAAGCCAGAGCAAAGACAAACAACCTTTGTTTGATTTTAACTGAGCTACTTGGAAAATAAAGGACTACTCAGTCTGAATAGAAGTGAAGAAATTTGGCCCTACTACATGAAACTAAATAAAACCAATCTTTCTCCCCTGAATACAGGAACTAAAAGAATCTGTTCTTGAAAACATCTATTTTTCTACACTCAGAGGCTATGTTAAGTAATTTCCTAGTGGTAGGCAGATCAAATTCCAGCTATGTTAAAGGGTACTTGAAACAGCAGAAACATTTGAAGTGAAATATTTAAAGTTAGATCCAGGAGGGTCAGGACTAATTGCTGGATCATCAAATGGCCCAAAGGCAACCTGTGTATAAATGCTTAGTTTTGAGCTTTAGTTTGTCATCGTCATAAAAATTGATTTTTCTGTGCCGTGTAACAAATATTTATAGGCAAGACTTACCAGTGGAATGGAGGTTATAATAAAAGCTTTTGTCTGCCCAAGTAAGATAAGGCTCAGGCACAAATTTACAGTGCACTCACTACTCTGTACTAACTCTCCACAGAGGCTCTTTACTGGTGGGAAGTATTGGACATATAAAAGTACATAACTTGCTTAAGCTGACTGCTATAGACTCCCTTGACAGCCAACTAGGAGAAATGGGTTACCTCCATGATAGGAGAGAGATAATTGCCCTGTGATGCCACACACCACCTTCCCAACATAGGGGGGCTACAAAGGCAAAACTTTTTGCTAGCTAGGTGTAGGAGAAATGAATTTCACCTTCTGGACAAAGTAGTTGCTTCTGCACTGCATCTAAGAAAACTATTTCACACCAAAGTGTTTTCAGACTTGCCTAGTCTAGGGGCCACGTTTTGCTTATTTGTGGATTATTTTGGATTTGCGTAGGAGTAACTGAGAAGAGATTTTTGGTCTATAATGGCCAAAGGTTACTTATTATAAAGATAAAATTTTGGCATCTACAGAAATACAGAAGATGCAGCCTGAAAATTAGAGTTAGATTTATATAAACACCTCCAATAACATAAAAGGTAAAATACAGATTAATTTACTAGGGTAGTGACAGAGAAAAATATGTAAGCAGTAAGAGGGAATAAAAGTGTGACATGCAGGAATCCTGGCAAAAGATGGCTTTTTATTTTATGGGTGCATTCATCTAACGTGAATAAATCTGGCTTCCTAGGCAGGGGTCAGTCTTCATTCGTCCCACCATAGGTGATGAAATGATTTCCCTAGGGAAGACATTGCAAATAACAGCAGAAAAAACACAAAAAATCATTATAATGTGCAACCACTGCAGTATCTTACACTATGATTTAACCCATTCCTGTACACATGACGATAAGCCATGCTGCTTTGAAGTACTCTTGCTCTCTGTTTTCTCCTTAAGGATACAGACCAAGCCAAAAGCCAGTAGATGCAGTGGGCCAAATGGCTTCTCTTTGAGCCACATCTCATGGTTTTGTAGTAAGATGTGAGGATTATACAGAATCTTCTCACTGCAGGGCTGTTTGCCATTTATTTCATTAATTTCTTCTTCCTCCACCACTGCTGTAAGCACTAGTGAACAGGAGGCAAAAAGCAACGCAGTGCAGAAAGGCCCCATTGTGCTCATTCTTCTGGAGACGTGTTAGTTCTGTAGTGAGTATCAGAGCTTGCTGATTCAAAGTCAGGCTTCTCCATGGCATGCTGAGTGCTCTTATCCACTACCCAGGACATGCCTTGAGTCAGCTGGAATGCAAAATATGCTTTTCAGGGGTTGCAAGAAGACTGTGTCAACACTGCAGGGTTTATGATTTAGCTCTCCAGTTAATGTTCTTTGGTCGAAATTTTCTGGTTCTCTTCCACAATGATTTGGTCGTGATTGCTGGGAAAATAATTATTTTCCATGTCGAGTGCCGCTACTCTGTGCTAAGCTGACAGATTCAAAGCCTCTTGGATGTGGCTGGTTTTTTACTGGACCACCTGGGCCTCTGAACAATGAAGGTGCTGTGGTTTCATGTTCAGGTTTCAAGAGATTTGCCTTCCTCTCTTATTGCGCCTAATTATTACCTGTCCTCATAGTTATAACTGGCACTTGATAGAGATCGAAGAAGATGAATAGCCAGATATTGTAGTCTCCCTCACACCTTGCTTATCTATTTAAAACCTCACTCACATTTTAAGCACCCCCGGCACTCATTTTACACACCAAAAATTGACCACACCACGGACAGAGTGGTGGGAATCTGGCCCTTGATGTCTGTATGGTCATGGGGTGATGCAGGCCTCGTGACAGCCTTTGCAGATAGTGAGACCTTTGGGTACTCATTACCTCTCAGAGGGTGAGGTTGTCCCCACCAGCGGCCATGCCCACTGGAGAGGTCTCTTGGGTAAGCATGTCCTTGTCTTGCCTGTCCCCTCCATCCAGGGACACGACCTCTTATGCAGTGATGTGGGACTCCGAGAAGACAGGGATGTAGTTTTCAGGGGCACGGCTGGGGGCCAGGTCTGCTGAGCTGCCCCTTTAGGGTTGGATGGTGGTTGGACAGCTGAAAACTCCATCTTGAAGGCTCCTGCCTTAAAAGTGCTGCCATTAACTAACAATGCCTCGCATTAAGGTTATGCCTGTACTCTCACGGGCATTATGGCCACTGTACCCCAGTTTCCAAACCTGCTGGGTGCTCTCAGGTTGTCGATTTGTTCTCACAAGTCGGTCAGTCATGGGACACATTTTCTCACACTTTTCCAGCCTGTGTTTGCACCTGTAAGAAGATCTGATTTGTGATATGAAAATTCTACTTGCAGAGCAGAAGTTATTTACCTAGTAGTGGAATATTTTGCTTGACTGAGGCAGGCTTTGATCTTTTGTTCTGGGGTTTTAAGAGTTGCACAGCCAGTCTCCAGCAGATTGGTAGCCAGAGCCTTTTGTAAGTAATCTCCTTTAAAAGCCAAGTCACTTTGGCTACCTCAAGGTCTGAAGATTCCTCGTTTATAAATCAGATGATTTTCTGGGAAATGGATTCACATTTTAATCTGCTTTTGAGCATCCACCTTGCAAATCCATTTAAGCGGCTTGAATTATTTGGCATGGCAGCAGAACCCCAAAGTGCGAGTTACCTTTCCCGAGCAAGATTTTCTGTCATGCAGATTTGGGTTTTGAATACTGCCAGTGAAAAAGCAGAACAAAGAAGAAACGCAACCACCTAAACAGGGATTCCTCATTACACCTGGTCGGCTTTGTTTTTCAAATTGTGAATGAACCGCTGAATGAATGCACAGAAACAGTTCCATACTTGTAGCCACCTATTGTATAATGAATATACTGTAATTCATTTAGAAAAATGAAAATACTGGAGGGCCCCAGGCAGCCAATTAAACAGTTTTCCCAAGTTCAGATAATGCCTCAGGAAGATCTATTTTTATACCTGCTGACAAATTATGCCTATACTTTTTTCGTCCTGGATGTAATTCTTGGACAGTTAAGCACAGAGTAACTTCCCATTGCTTTGCTCTGATGTTTTACTATTTCATGAGCTAAAATACTGTAATTCACAAAGAATAGACCGAGACAGGTAGCCAGGTAGGTGCATTATTCTTCTGTAGTCGGATACCTCATGAATCACTACTCTTGTAACAATTTTTAATTAACTTAATATATTTCCTATCAGCAGTTCAAAACAAACAACTGTTTCAGAGGGAGTTACTGACTTTGTGGACCCCTCACAAACATCAATGTGCACACGGGAGAAGAAAGAGTGTAGAGAAACTGCTTTAAAAAATGTTGTGTCGCTAGAGCTGCCTCTTTCACGGCTCCCTTTCTACCTCCAGCCTCTGCTTATGCAGCGTTACTAATTTACCTTGACAATTGACACTCGTCGTGTTTCCAGCAACAAAATCTGTAGTGACACAGTGACTTAGCGTTTCTGTGTTTGCTGGGAGAGCAAAGGGAATTACGCTGTGCATTGCTGTCTGACCCTCATTATGTATTGCATCTGTTCTGGCTGGGTGCTGCAAGAAGTGCTAATTCCTATCTTGCCATCTGCCTGAAATTGTCATAGTTTTTCAAAGCCACAGATTCCTTTTCCATCGTTCCATAAAATTTCTGCATTTAATTAGGACTCTGACAATCTTTTGGGTCCCGTGTCCTGACTGTAGGGGAGCAGATAATGCTAGAGGGTGTACAGCCTCTTGCCTGCCACGTGGGTATCTGGGTGGCAAATCCTTCTGATGGCTCTTGGGTAGGAGAGACGCTCTGGGTCCATGCTACATATGTGTGTGAGACGTGGTCCTGGTTGTGTTGGAGCCCAGATGGACAGCATGTGCGGGAGTCCTGTAGCCAGCCTGTGTGACCTGGCAGCTCAGCAACGCCACCAGTCCTGTCCTACCACCTTTGCGCTTTGTTTAATAAATTCAGGGAAGGGAACCTGCCCTTTTATCTCTGCTCTGGGAACACGGTCCCAGGGCTTAGGCTGGAGGGGAGGGTGAGAGCAGGAGGAGGAATCCCTCTGCTTCAAAATCCAGCATTAATTACTGCCTGTCTCCTGCACGGCTTCCGCCCCCGTGGCTGGCACGGGCTTCAAACGAGGGCCATGGGTGAAGCCTCCGAAATTAAATCTGCGTTTGTTCCCACCCTTGCGAATGAGAAACCCTGGTGAGAGCAGCTCCCGTGCTGATGGCAGTGGTGGGGCGCGTGGATGCTCGGCACAGGAGGGGAGCCGGCAGCTGTCTCTCCTTGCCACCGCCGCCGCGGCTGCCTTTGGGAACTCACTGCTCCCAGGCTGGCTCTTTGGTGGGGGCACCATGGAGAAATAGCTGCTGGCAGGCAAAAAGTATTTTTATTTTAGGTCACCCTGGGAGAATCTCCCCCGGCACTGGACACCACCGCAGGGCCTGAGCTGTTATCAGCTCGTTGGGGCACAGGGAGCCCTGACCTGCCTTAGTTTGTCCTGGGAAAAATCCCATTTATTTTCTCTCTTGCCTGCTCTGCCACACAGGGTCTGATCTTACCTGGCACCTGCTCCTCCAGGCAGCTACCAGCAGCACGGGGGTGCCCGGAGGCTACAGTGCCTGGCCAAGAGGTGGGGGAAAGGCGATGCTGCAAAAATTAATCATAAACCTTCACGTTAACACTCTCTCTGACTCAGGAAATCCCTGAGCTGCAAACTCTCGTTGCAGGATAAAGAGATATTTTCTGCCCAAATATCTCTATATGTTTCCTCTTAAGTCATACTGACAGCATCCTCCTTTGGCCCATCTGACAAGAGTCCTGGGCTAGATGAACTTTCACTTTCCGTCCTGGTTTGGCGAGGAGTAACAATCTGCTCTTCACCTGGCATTTCCCAGCAAAGCAAATAATAGCTAATAATCTCACTTCTGACATTAAATATTTCAAAAGGTATTTTTTAAAAATTATATTTGTATCTAATTAGATATAAAAAGATTATATTTTCTTCCGAAGGAAACAAAACTGTGAAAGCAACTGCATGCAGATTACATAGGAAACTCTGAGAGAATGAATTTGTAGGCTGCAAATTTGTAGACGGGTTTTTATTGCTTTTATCAGTTAGGTTACAAATAAGAGCTTTGACATGGGCAAATGCAGGCATGCACGCGTGAAATTAGTGAGAAAATTCTCAGAAGTCCAATAATTAACAAACGTGCTAGGTCACACTTGTATAGCTGAATTACTACAATATACATTATAATTTACATTAAGCATACTGTATTACTGAATTAGGAAAAGAACAAAGGACACATGGGATCGTCTGACTTTTTTCTGTTGGGGAATGGGTGGGACGCATCAGCCTCTGCGTCTCTGAAGGATGCAGGCGTGAGAGGTGCTGCATCTCCATCGCGGCCCCGGGACTGCCTGGTTTGCTGTCACGGGGACCACTGGGCATGGAGAGACATGCGTAGCCCCCAGCAGGACGTGCTGGTGTGGGCACCACCCTGCATAGCACAGCACGGCCCTTGCTTCTGCCCAGCTGCTCAGCTGGACACCAGGAAGCTCTTCTCCCTTCCCTCCAGGAATAATTAAGATTTTTCCTAAAGCAGGCCTGGTGAGGAGGTGGAATTGTCACAGGTCATTTGGGAACATTTGCTAATGACCTCCTCGGTCCCAGTGCTGAATGCTAATTTACATTATGAATTTCACTTGACGGTAGTGCTTGCTGCCAGAAATGCTGACTCAAGATGCCATGAGGTGAAGATGTTGGAGCTAGCAGAGATATTTAGTAAATCTGCGCAGGCTGCACAAATCAGGAAAGAAAGGGATAAAAATTATGATTAGAAGTGACATCATTTAGCTTAATGTAATTTTTTTAATGCTTTTAAGGATGCCATCACACTGAAGGTTCATATACTATCTGCATCTTAAACCTAAACTGTTAAAAAAACCTTGCATATAATATCCAGATCTAATCTTACTCTGCCAACCAGCAAGTTTCCAGGAAAAGCAGTGAGGATCTGTAATTTAATAGTATTTAGTATAATGTGCAATTGATGCCAAGAGAAGAAAATGTAGAATTAGTTGTACTAACTTTGAAGGGCCTGAAACAAAGAGGGAATATGCATGAATAGCTGGAGATTCCTCAGATAATAGTAATGTCATAAATTTAGAATATTATAACATACTTTGTAAAGCAAAGTAATTTTATATTCTAAGTAGAGAACAAATATAAAGAGCTTTCCTAGAGCGTGCTGTAGATTAATGAATTTCAAACAGGCACATCAAAGTAAATCTAACAATAACACTGCCACAAATAAAAACTATGATGGGAAGAAGTTGAAATACAAAGACAAAGGGCCAATTTTTTGCTTTCATTATCCCGGTGTAAATCCAGTGTAAATTTGTTGATCTCTTCTGTGGCTCCAGGTCTAGAGATGGAGTGGCAAAGGACGGAATTTGACTCACTCTTACATTAAAAGTGGGGAGAGTATAGAGCTACCAGCGAAAAAAGGCCCCGGGGTTTTTAGGAGATGAGAGATCTTGAAAGCAGGGAGACGAAAGCCCTGGAGGAAATGCTTGAAGGGCAGAGCTGTCTTCTGCTGCGGTGTGGTGTTATCCTGGCTGTAGGATCCCTGTTCTGGTGAATGGTGATCCCAAAGCACAGGACGAATCGCTCCAGAAACCCAGGGGATCAAAGGGGACCTAAACAGAGGGGCGACTTGCAGAGGGGGAGTTGGAAGCATATGGAAGAGGGGGAGAATTTAAAGCAGTCTTACAAACATGGCTTCTCTCCGACAGCAACCAAGGGGGAGGAAGATGAGGGACACCCAAGGCAACCGGTCCCCTGGGTTGTCTACACGTGTGCTGCCCGTGCCTGGGTGCAGAGCTGAATGCGGAGGGGGCTTGGGCTGGCAGTGTGGCAGCCACGGCGGGCAGCCCGTCTGGCTGGGGCAGCCCTGGAAGGTGACAAATCTGCAGCCACATGGTGGGCGAGCGCGGTGACCTCCAAGCTGGGACTCGCACATCGAGGGAAGCAGACCGGGGAGGTTACCTGGCTCATCATAATAAAGGTGCCCGCATGTGTCTCCTTCTGTTTCCAGCATCGGTCGCCTTGGACCAGCTGCAGCTTTACCCTGAGATGGCTGAGCCTCTGATCTCCCCCTGCCGCAGGGCTGGTTTGAGAGGGGGATCGGTGGGTCGTGTGCCACTGCTGCTGCCTCCGAGGCTCCTAACTCTCCCCAGGCAGTAGAAAGGAAATGAAGGAGGTGGCTTTTGCATCCTCAAGGTCATCAGTAATGCTTGAGACTCCTGAACGTTTCAGCTGAAATGAATAAATGTGCAGGTGCATCCACTTACTGAGGTGACTTTAGCAAAAGTGTGGAGACAGTAAGGCACTGAAGCCTGCACACAATGAACGTAACTCAATATTTTTGCTGGAAGCTGTTCAGTTGTTACAGTCAGGGAGAGCAGGGTTAAGGCTGACACGTCCTCTCCCTTCTGTTAGCTTTATTCTCCTTTCTAGTGCCTCTGTCATAACAAGCACATATACACATACGTGAAAAAGAAGGCTGGGTAATGATGGGACTTGGCATGACATGCTATTTGGGTTCTGCAGCAACCTACTGAAGTGCCACTTGCCAGGTTCCTATTCAACCTGAAGGGATCAGGCAGTCAGCGTATCACATCGCAAAGAATTGCGTAAAAATAGGGAGGACTTGTGTCAGACTCGGAGGAAGTATTGATTGAAGCCAGAAGAGGAGTTAGTGCTTCCTTCAGTGTCTCTAATCTGTCTAAATGACCTGCACAAAGAAACCAGCTGCAGACTTCTTACGTTTGCTCTTACCTGTAAGTGCAGAGCAGGCAGCAAAAAGAAATCAAAGGGATGTCAGATGTACTGTGAAACTGGGTCACTGCACAGCCAATGGAATTTAATGTGAAAATATAAAGAAAATGGTAGGTAAAAACATGAAATAAATGAAGCTAATGAGAACAGCTCACAAAGCAAGCCTTTGGAATAGCAGTTGCCTGGTTTACTGAAAGGGCTGAACATTTGAGAAACCAGTTTCCAGGAAATAAATCAAAACCTGAGAAACTGCTACGATACCTGACCACAGCAGTGGGCTCTTCAGCTCGGGAGCATTGTTTTCATTAGATAGGCTATGGTCAGGGACCGGAGAAGCAGGATGTGGTGCCTGCTCTGATTTCCTCAGATTTCCTCATCTTCAGCTGTTGCAGCCAGTCTTCTGAAGGTGTGAGGAAAACTGAATTTAGTCCTTTTTCTGGGGAGAGCTGCAGAAGCTTGTGTCCATTAAGGCAAGGGGAAAGGACCCTGGAAGGCCTTGGGAGAAACCCCGTTACAAAGTCTGTGGGGAATTTTAAAACATCCGTTTTTAAAGTTCTGGTAATATGCAGCATAGTGCTTGATCGAACAAAGAGCTCCTTGTTAAAAGCTGTTGGCTGCTCCAGGGCACTGGGAGGAGGAAACAGGGCAGATCATAAGCCGGCAGATTTCACTGGTACGCTGTGGGAGGCTTGGGGGTGCTGCGTGCACACCCTAATGTGAACAGGCAGTTGCAGGTCAAGAAGCTCTTTGGGATTTGACAGAGGAAAGTAGCAATGGAAAACTGGGGAAATTAATTTTAAGTGGAAAATTGTGAAAGTTTTTTTTCTCCTTCGTATTTTGAGATCATGGCATTTAAGTTCAGGAGTAACCTCAGGACACTTCTTCCAAGTGGGTGGGACACTGCGTGCCAAGTTTCAGCATTAATGAGGAGGCTGAGTGGGGAACGCACCTGCGCATTCCTCTCTTGTAGTCTGGTGCCAAAGGATTTCTGGGGTGGGATGTAGTGTTGGGCCAGAGGGTGGCAAGGGTGGTAAAAATAAGAATCTGTATTACCTAAATGGGTAGTAGCTCCCAACAGGGACAGGTAGAGAATGGAAGGAGAGGTGGTACATACAGGCTGTCTTCACCACAAAACTAGGTATCTTTGCACGTGCAAATGGAGTAAAACATTTTCAGTTGGCTTTCCAAGCTAAAGCCATCGAGGTAGAAAGACACTGGTGTTATTCGGTAAATCATAAGCTGCGTTCTTGGAGGAAATAGAGCGTTAAATAGAAAAGCTAAGTGAACTTTGATGAACCAAATGGCCTATGCTTTTTCCATCATTTTTTATTAATTGCACCAGGTGGCTTGCTCTGGGTCTTTGAGTGTGTGTCTGAATGCTCTGCTGTGTCTCTGAATTGTCACCTGGACCCTGACTGCTGGAAGCCTAAGGTGATGGTGACAAACTATCCTCCTCAGGTGTTCTCCAGGAGAGAAATTTAGAAGGAGAAGGACCACACGGATGCAGAATATGCAGAAGCCCCCATGGTGATGTACAGATAGAGGCTCTAGGGGACATGGGATTTGCTGCCCCCCCAGGAAGTGAGCGAGGCTGCTGAGATGTAAACCAGCCCCCTGATAACCCACAGTGCCAGAAATTACTCTTCCCTGATGGCTTTTTCTGTATTGCTTCCTCCTGAGGGCAAGATGGCTTTTGTGCAGATTCTTACCTGGGCATGGCAGTAAGTGGGATGGGGGGGCATATAGCAAATGCCTTTCTACAGCAAGCCCAAGCCCAGCACTCCCCTGCCTTTATTTAAGAAGGGATTTTTTGGCAGCAGTTCTAGGTGAATGGATTTTTCTTTGTGCCTTTAGCTTCTTTGTTGGTGTCACCTCAGATGCCACTGAGCCACCATGGCGATGACAGTTTGTCCTCTAGATAGAGGATGTCAGTTGCCAATGCAGAGTATTGATTTCTGCTGATTGCTAATGAGTAGGTTGAACTGTAACTTTGCATGGAGAAATTGAGCTGATGCAGTCTATCGGAAGTGTCACTTGGGCCGGTGGAAATTTCCTAGCTAGCAATTATCTGTGTGCTTCTTTGGCAAAGGCAGTTCCCTAGGGAAAACTTCTCACCCTCTTTTTCCCTTGGTTTCCGAAGCAGGTTTTCATGAGACTGCTGCCTCACCCTAGCCTCAGGCAGGGAATTCAAGTGAGGGAATCAGCCCTCACATCAGGAAATGAAACAACATGACATATTCATATTTTTAAAGCAACTACTTTTGGATTGCTGAAGTTTGTCTGCCTTTGGAGTAACATTTACTGTGGATAATGTAATGCATGTCCAAGAGTAGTCAATCAGCCACCTCCCATCCCTACTGGATATGCAACTCCCTAACCTTATTTTCATGGATATTTTATCTGCACCAACTGTTAGCTTCAAGTCTCAGCTCCTGGTCTGTACGGAATAATTCCTGACAGGTCTTGAAAAAACCTGTTCACACTTTGTTGGAATAGCACTCAATTGTGCCAAAAAAAAAAAAAAAAACGAAGAAGAAAAAAGACTGCTTAATGCAAGGAGGATGAGAAATCCTTCTAGACGAGTTCTAAGCGATGGATCCTCTGTCATCCCTTGAGATTTATTCAGCTGAATTTTGATATTTTGATGTATCTCCTCTGTGCTTTGATATATTTTTCTCCCTGTCAGCAAGTCACATCTTAAGCAGCAGCAGATTCTTTGCAATTAACCAGCATTTTGAAGAGTCACAGTTCCCTTTCCCCCCTCCTTCTCTCCCTCCAGTCTTCATCTGATATTATTCTTGCAAAGTCAGTGGCAAGTGGAAAACTAATCCCGTTAACCTCACTGTAGGATTTCTGAAATTAACTTTCTAGGAAGGAAACTTACTTTCTACTGCACATTGAGACTTCAGAATTGCACACTCCCCTTAAGCTATGCTGCTTTGATATCCCCGTGATGGATCCTGTATAAAACTTAAGACAGGTATTCATGTTAACAACATTAGTAAAAAATCATATTAGGATGTAGGTATGGTCATATGGGATAAGAGTGGTGCTCCAGCTGGTCAGGATCCACCTGCAGCTGCTACAAAGAAACTTTTCAGTTGATTATCTACGTAACCATCAAATTTTTCTCCTGTTCAACTTGATAATAAAAATTAAGGGTGGTCTAGCACCATATTGATCTTTCAGCTCTCTTCTGAAGGGGTGGACAGCTCAAAAAGGTGTCCTCTGTTTAGTCTAGGTGTTTTTCCACCCAGCTATGTTATTCTGTGCCTCGTGTGGAAATAATTACTAAGTTATGCAAGAAAGCTTGTTTCGGTTAATTTAGAAATTGTGTCTATTTTTCATAAAGGACCTTCTTGCAGTTCATTTTGTGGCTTGATTTACTAAGCTTTAAGGAGGTCAGATGACTTTGCCAAGAGCACACAGGGACCTAATGCATCAGCTTTGATGAGATCTCTGGTCCCAATGGGTGTGGGGCATTATAGATGCTTCAGTCTGTGAAAGAGCACCTGAGCTGCCCTCTCTGTGCTGAGAAGGCAGGGTCACCTGTAGAAAAACTCTGTCTCAACACGCTGTAGCTTTGTGCTTTGTTTTATCCAAAGATGAGAAACGTTTACAAGTCACATGGCTCGTAACATGGCAGATGTGTAGCCAAGGAATGCGTAACCTCATGCTGGTGAAGTGGAGTCCTTGCATGAAACGTTGCTGGGCTGATACCTCCTTGTCTGCAGCCTGGTATCTGCGGCAGGAGCCAAGGAATGCAAGGTGGCTTGTAAATAAATTACATCATTTGGATGGTATGAAAGCTGGCTGGAAATGTTTTGTATTCCTTTCCTGGAGGCTCCTAGATGTGCAGAATAGCTGTTCAGAGTCCTTGTTGCTGTTGTTGTTGTTGTTGTTGTTGCTGCAGGGCCTTAAGTTTGCTGATAACATATGTTAAGTGTGACTTACAAGAAGATGAACCAAAGGGATTTGGCAGCGTGAAGCTGTAATTAAGCCTCCGCAGAATTTGGGCTTTTGGGGCATGTAAGTTAACACAGGGAAAACTTGGTGCGACTTTAATGGAAAAATACCTACGGTGAACAAAGAAGAGCTTGTAATTAGTTCCTCAGGAACCTCTGTGTTGTAAAACTTCTTAGATTTATTTACGTATTTTGAAACCAAGGGTTTAACCAGGGGAGATGGGCTTCTCAGTCAGCGACAGCATTCAACACTCGTCGAGGAAAAGGCTTTGCTCTTGAACCTCTTCCATACCTAAATGCCATTCCTTTCTTATACGAGAACAAAAGGGGACCTGGATCATCAAACCCAGCCCTCTGATATCACAAGTAGCTGTATGGTGTGATGACACCAGCACCAAGAGAACCTGTTCTCTTAACATTCCTGTAACATTCATTGGCAGTATTGGTGCCTCAGCATGGCACAGGAGGGAAAAGGACCTGGGGTGCAGAGGGCTTGCCTGGGCAGGACAGCCGCTCACCGGAACTCAGATGCATCCCTGCTGCCCCCTCCAACCCACTTAACCTGCCAGGTAGTGAAGGAGTCTGGAGCAGAGTGCTGGAGCATGGTAACTTCTCACAGCTGGAGGAGAAAAAGGGTTTAAACTGCTGAATTACACCAACTGCTGCAATTTATGTGCAAGGGAGATGTGGGGAAAGAGCTTGCTCTTGCCATCAGATATGCAATCCATCTATTATTGAATTTTGTCCTTAATAACCTGTGATCAACTCATTTTTTTCTCTGCTTCTGTATGTAGCATGGCAATGGGAAACTATCACAGATCTGATGTTAATACACAGATAATCAGCAAGCTCGTTAGTCACAGCGTTCAGATGGCTCTGAGCTTGCCTTGCTGCCTGGCAGAGATAAATTAGGGAATGAGAGTGATATAAACCAATATTTTAAAACTATTAAAACCTATGCTCACATTTCAGAAGTTGTTCTACCAATTACCATGCTGATAGAAGGGGAAAGTCTGTTTTCCGTTCTTTGTATAGAATATGCATACGTATGTGTATGAATAATTTACACTGCTGGCAGTTTTTCTATTAATAAAGCTCCTGTTTATCAATAAAAGTGATTAATAGCTGCTTTGTCCCCAAATCACATTAGGTCATTCAGTGCAGAGCATAGAGCTCCTTCCTCTGTATATCTGGGGAAGCAGAAACCCCCCGGTCTCTTCAAAAACGGATGCAGCAGTTCAGGAGGATGCAGCTTGCGGGGCAGCTGGGCACCTGAATCTGTGGGAGAGATTGCAGCAGATACCGTGTGTCTGCAGCTCCACCATCAATATCTTTGCAAACTTCCCTGCAAAGTTTTCTGGGAAAGGGCTCTGTCTTTGCGGCCTCAAATCTTGTGGGTATGGTGGCAGAATGAAATGCTGGAGCTTGTAGAGAACTTGATGGAGTCTGAGTTGCATTTTTCAAGGAAGACCAGTGCTACGTGACTGGTTCGATCTCCTTCAAAGTCCTCGCACAGCCCTTTGCAAACTGCATTGCACAGAATGTTTCATGATGAAGGCCACAAAATGAAACCCTTTTAATGACCCCATTATACACTGATGATGTCTGCATTAGTAAAGAAATCTTCCAGGATATCTTTGGTTTCTTTCAAAAGCAACCATGCTAAATGGTGAGATATAGACATTCAAAAAGCGTTCCTCACTGGGAGTAATTCAGCATTCAAGCCAGCACAAAACCCATGTATCCTCGAAGTCCCACTCATGCACCTAGCATTTAATTCCAAACACATGGGCAAGACCAAAATAGACATCAGCTAAGAACCATTCAAGGTCTTTAGTGCATTTAGGCTTCAAGCTGGCCTTCTACATGACATGAGTTGCCTTTGGAGTGTATGGGAATTCAAAGGATGCAACTGCATATCTATATTAAATCATTTTCTTATCAGGGTGCTTGTACAAAAGCTGCTGTATCTCAGCATACTGAATTCTTTCCTCATTTTCAAAGCATTTGCTCTGAAAAGGTGGGGTTTTTTGTTCCAGTGGACTGAGTGGGAGACACTGTGGTCTAATCCCACTGAATGAAGGGACTTGCTTCTTCCTTAACTAAGAAGCAAAGGGTGCCTACTGTTGAAAGAGCTTTGATGAGCTTTTGGATGATGCTGGGATGAATTGGCTTTTGCCTCTCACAGCATACATCTTGTTATGCAGTTGTGAAGACAACTGCATATCTGAAAGGGCTGCTAGCTTTGAAAGATCAAGCTCTTCTGAGGAGGAGCTGGAGGCAATGGCAAAGTCACTTTGCAACACTACCCTCCTGTCTTCTCGTCTCCATGGCTGGTCAGCCAGAAAGAAAAGTTGGTCCCAGTCCCAGACTTGTGCTGGCAGACTTATGTTTACTTCTGCACCTGACTGTGACATTGAGGTACCTTGTTCTGTTCCTTGAGGACCAAGATACTCTAATGCACCTCAGGGCATTGCCATGGAGAGCAGCTACAGCAGGAGACATGGCTTGGGTCCTACAGTAGCTTGTTCTTTAATCCACACCCCAGGTAACCATTATAAACCCTGAGCTATGTTCTCAGTTTGGCAACTATGCGGCCTGTTTTACTGCAGCACTGAATAACAGAGCGTTTAAAAATACCTAAGCATAAACTCATGACCTCTGAGAGTTTTTTCAAAGTGGAGCGCTTACTACATTGCAGTTTTGGGAGGCGGCCCGAAAATCTTCCTGAGGAGAGACCAGAATAGCATCCTTAGAAATGCGTGTGAGTTGGAAGGGATTATAAGGATTAAAGAATGCTCATAGCGCTCCTTAGGTAGAGGCCGACTTGCAAACCTGAACCAAACCCTGGCTTTTAAAGTGAGTAATTTTGAAAGCTTAATGTTGCCTTCCAAACAGCATCCTTCCAGTGCTGTAGTTAATTAGCTGATAATCTTGTGCAAGGCTTTACGCTTGGAACACCTCTCCAGGAGAGCCCAAACCACAGTCCTTGCTAGTTATAATAGCAGTCGTGCCATTGATGTCAGTTGGCTTTGGATCAGGCCCTAAATGCATATAATATCAAATTATGTGGCAACTTTGCAATTGCCATTGAACTCAGCAACAACAAAGCAGTCTCCCACTGCGCATTATCGAGAAAAGTGGGCTCCACAGAAAAGTAAGTGAAGAAAAACCTCCCAACAGCATTTGCGCAATTGTTGGCCGCCGCCGCCGCTGCTTTCATTATAGGAAATGTTTCCTTAAAATTGCTATGCCGCCGGTGTCGCCCATTCTCTGGTCACTGCCTGCCAATATTAATAAGCCAGTGACAAAGTTGTGTCAGAAAGTTCTAGCTCTGACTTTATTTACCCTTGAGGGCAGATACAATCTCGGGAGGAGCTTTGAATCCTATTATGGCAAACCGTGGCTGCAGTGGCAGGCTGATGAGATAGAGCAACCCATACTTCCTCGTCTGAAAGCGTTATTAATAATGTTCCTGACGGTTGTTCATTTATTTTCTAGTTTTTTTTTTTAAATGTAAGACCACGTTCCATATGTCCTATTTAATATAAATGCTCTGCTTGGGATGTCCTTCATGGTGGGTAAGAGAGATTACTCTGAATGTTTGAAACGGATTACTTACTGCTGTCTCTGGACCTAAACAAACCCTGTGACTCTGAGGTTCACAGGCCAGAAATACAGCAGATTTGCCACCAAGATGCGGCAGGGACTGCTGACTGTGCTCCACTTTGACATGAGTGGAAGCTGCTTAGATCAGACCGCAATGATGGATACTGGGACCTCGGCAGGGCCACAGCGGACCATGCTGGACAATGATGCTTTTGACAAACAGGTGGCAATGCAGTCGTTTCCAGAGAGGGCAACCCACACATAACTGGATAATGAGATTTTTCCATGTAGTCCCCACAAGATATTTGTTTGCTCAGGAAACAAAGATGCATAACAGGACTTTTAAGTCTATAAATGAGACCAATCTCTCCTCATATTTACAACATGGCTAGCTCTGTCATCTTTGATAACAACACCAAAAGGACTGTTTGCTCAGAAAACAAGCCCTCATTGTTCAGGAAATTACCATTTAAATTTATTTTATTTTATTAAACTTCTACTGTTTGGCTACCCACGGTGTGGGAGCACTGGAACGTATACAAAGCAGCAAGACTGCTGAAGTCTAAATCAGACTTTAATAAGGGAATGTCATGTTTCATTTAAAAGCTTCTCCTCACCTTCCTTTTTCGTGCCGTCAAGTGAAAATAAAACTAGAGTTATAATTACATTGCTGCCTCCGCTCCACATTATCTGTGAGATCTCTCACATTTCTTTCCACACCTTTTCCACTCCTCCCTAGCTTTGCCGCTTGTTTAACAGGCTGTCAGGATCCCGGCGCTCCCTCGAATAAGCGGATGACTAGCTGTGGTCCTTGTTCTTTATGGGGTGACAAGCTCAAGGAATAAATGCCTACAACATGGAAAGTTTCATGCCGCAGCCTGGCTTGGTTGGGTGGAAAATGAGGTGACCTGAGCTTCCCCACTCTCTCTGGAGCGTGAAATTGGACAGAGACTGACTCTGACAGATGCTTACCCTCTTTGGGATCTCATTGCTGCTCTCAGATCTACCCTGCCATGCTGCTGCATTATGCTCTTACAAACTACTGTCAAGTCTTGCTTCTCCTCGGAGCGCTTGACAAACGTTTTGGCCCAAAGCCTCCTTTTTATTCTCCCTAAGCCTTTTCTTTTTTCATTCCTGTATCTTACACCTTATCTTCCTGCCTCTTCATTATTTGCTTCTTGGCACTTTTCCCCCTTCCTTTCTCTCCAATACTTCTTAATTTCTTTTTCCTTCAAATCTTCCCTGTGAACAAGCCTGTTGATCCCCAAAGAGTTATAGGCCATTCATTTCCTGGCCTGCCCTGTGTTCCTAGTTCCCAGTTTTGGTCCAAACCCCACACCTCGTGGTACCCCCACAGGGTTCCCGGGAATTCAGAGAGGCTCCGTGCACCCACTGGCATGCCTCTCAGGTAATGGGGACCCCAGACCATAGTTTCTTCAGGCAGGGATTTTCTGGCTTTTTGTCTGCTAGATCCCTGGCCCTCTGTCTAAATGGTGTTGAGTGGTGGCATCCATAGTACTTAGGACTTCTAGAGTAAGTTTATTTTGGAGAAAGCTGGTTGGAGCTGGCAAAAACAGAGCTGGGAGGTGTGTTAACTTTAGCAGTGGCCCAGAGGTTCAGCTCAGTCCCTACTCCTCTTTTGTTTAGTGGGTTGCAATTGTGTTTGGTCTTTGTGTGAATGTACAGTCATTACTAGAATGAAGCACCGATCCTGAAGTCAGTCGTGGTGTATTATTAATAGGCAATGGTAAGATTGTAAAACTGAAAGGAAACTGCTGTGTCACTTAGTTTAGTCTTCTCTTCCTGCAGATGATCACAGCATACAACACCCTTACCTAAAAGGTAGATATTTTCTTTTGAGTTAGTCGATTGCCTCCTTAAATTAGGGAAGTACATCACTGAGAATGCTACATTCATTATGGGATTTTGCTTTTTGAACATTAAGCTGTGGTTATACAGGCTCTCTCATCCCAGAGACACAGTGCTGCCTCTGAGAGTGGCAGGCCCACCTTCTCTGCCTCAGGTAGCTCATTCTTGCCACCTGCCTTGAGCCGCATAAACTTTCATAGACTTGCATTGCTAGATGTAGTAGGCAGGTGATGCAGCTGGAGGCTAACCTGGCCAGACAAAAAAAAGAAAAAAGAAAAAAAAAGAAGAATATTATCTAACTTGAGGAGATGAGGCCCACCGTGCAGCTATACAAACACTAGAGCTAGAACCTTGACGCAGCTGGAAAGAAGAGCCAGGGAAGTGCCAGAAGGCCTCTTCTCAGTGGCCTGGATTTAAGCCAGGTTAAAGTGACTCTTTACTGCAGCCTTAAAATTGCCTCTTTTGCTAGCCTTCACAAGCCACAAGAATGAACCAGCTGCACTTCCACTATGCTTTATCTGATGAAGCCTCTTTCAAGCTTTTCATAAAAGTAGGCAGCATTGTTCTGCGTAAAAGAGAAATGCAGTTTAATGGGAAAAACAGTGGCTGAGCTCTTGATAGTTAAAGCGCCAGCCATTGGCACGGGCAGGCGCACACTGAATGCTGTGCATTTGTCTTTAACCCAGGCAGCAGACAGGAGCGCAGAGGTTAAGTGACACAACTGGTTGTTCTCTGATTCTGAAGCTCTCTGATTATACAGGTTTCTTCATCTGGAATAGCTGCTTGAATATATCACTGTGACAAGAAGCCATATTCTGCTGAAACTGCTTTGAGCTAGTACGCTTAGCAATTTACCATGCTGCAGCTTTTATAAACACTTACCAGAAATACTTCATGGTCATTTTTGATCAGATACATGCAAACATTCAGTAGCAGCATTTAATGGAAATTTCAGGAGCTTTACCACTAAAGCCTCTCAGTGGGTCTGAATTCATTTGTAGACAGACTGATCAAAAGGAAACCACTATTGGCATCGAAATATAAAAGATTCAGTTTGTAAATGATCACAGTCCTTTGTAAATCCCAATGAATGGGAATTACTTTAAAGGCTCTAAACATCTTTTTTTTCTTATCTTGTTTATTAGTATTATCTGTGGCAAGATGCTCAAGCAAAGCACAGAATTAATCTGACTGATTTATCATTTTACTACTGTGATGTTTTTTATTGTACATGGAAGTCCATGGATGTGCCAAACAACATATTATTTACTGAATATAAAACCCACTATTAGTCTCCTTGTGTGTACAGACGATGAGCTGATCTTCAGGAAACAGTATAAGCCAACAAAGCCCACTGCCTGATCCAACATGAAGTATACAGCAGCTAATGCATCTCCATAATAGTAGACCCTAATAGCAATCTTTGAAATGGAATGATCCCAATAAGGACTGACATCCATTATAGTTCTTTGTATTTAAGCAAAAGAGGACATATTGGGGCTGCCGTACATGAAAGGGTGGGATCAAAGTTCAGTCCAGAATTTACTTTTCAATCCAAAGTTTCCTAGAATTAGCACAAATTATAAAATAGGTTTGATCCTGCCTCAGAACTGGGGCTGGATCATATCTTTGGTCCCTTCCAACCCAATGTTTTATGATTCTATGGAGTCAGTGGAAAAATATCATGAAGCAGATGAGAATTTCATCTTGCAAGAAGGGCAAAAAGGGCAGGAAGATAAAGTGACACCAGGAAATGGTATCAACAGAAGAACACTAGCTATAGGCAAAAGCAGTTTCTGTTTTATTGTCCTTTATCTCCTGGTGGGAATTTTTCCTGCTGTGTAATTCCCTCCCTTCTGTGCTTCATGTATAATATGCTGATTTGCTGATTTGTAGTTGTGGCACTTTTATTACCCTTAACATCACCTGTGAGTGTAGCTCACACAGGCGTCACTTTTCAAACAAAGACAATTATGGAAATGGAATAATGCAGTGGGCAAGTACTTGCTGCTTCTTATTCTCATCTTTAAAGAAGTATGGCCATTGCGTGTCGCTTTCATGGTTTTGAGTTAGTCTTTCTCACTTATTAGTCGCATCCTACGCAATGCCTTCTGCTTTGTTTTCCAGGTCATTTCTGAGTTTTATGCTTCTTATTTGTAAAGCATCCTGTATTTTTGGTTTCTCATGGGCAAACAAATGGAAAGTCAAAACACATTCACCTGATGGTGCCCAGCACAAAACTCATCACTCCTGAATTTAAATATAACGCTCTTTGCAGAAACAAAATCCTGCTGCTGATACAGCTGAGGCATGCAAATAAAGAAAATCAGCTTGAAAACATGCAGTCAAAAGAACTGTGACGCGGTATTTAAAAGACGGGTAGACGTGGTGCTGAGGGACATGGTTTAGTGGTGGTTTTGGCAGTGTTAGGTTGATGGTTGGACCCAATGATCTAAAAGGTCTCTTCCAACCTAGGTGATTCTATGATTCTATGATTTTCCTTTTCTCCCTCCTCTCTGTGAATATGTAAGTTTTGTATTTAATGTCTTTGCCCATAGAATAAGCATCTTGGGTTGTTTTCTTCCTCACCACATCCCTGAATAACAAATACAAGTTGTATTAGCATAAACGGTAATTGCTAGCTTTGTTTGTAAAACAACAGCTTTTCTAATACACTGTCCGTATGTTGACAGACCTCAGTGTGTTAAAATTCTGTTCTTTCATTTCAAAGTTTTTTCTGGGTGCTTTGTGTTAGTGTTACAGCCTCATGCCAGTGGCTGCAATAGGTGCTTTTGTTCCTGCTGTGGAGTTGCTAGTGCTGGTGCTTACTCTGCTGTCTCCTGTTTCTGGTGAAATCGATGGTTTCAGGTCCTCTTTGATCTGTGTTAATTACAGAAGGGCATGAAAACAATGTTAATTGCTTAGCTTCTGACTCCAGTTCTTGTCCTCAGAAATACATTTCTCCTCCCATATTGACTTTGTGGGTGCAAACACATGGGTCTTATCCAGCGATGGGACATGCCCTTGCCAGTTCTCTGTGACCAGGCTTTGAGCAGCAGCTTGTTCTGCTCAGTCATGTGCTGAGCGGTGCAAAAGTAGTCTCCTTGCTTCAGAATTGCTTCCTGTTGGGTGTGAAACCTGAGCAAATAATTCTCTTTCCAAAGAGAAAGCTTATATTGTTTTCTGGATGTTTATCCCCCACTGTGTAGGTATTAATCTCTCTATTATGGGCACTATTAATAATTGACAGAGGGCAGGAAATACAAACAGTTTTAATCTGAGCTTCATACATTTATTTAACAACAACGTATTCATTTTTAATGGCATTATGGATTTTTAAGTAGGGGGAAAAAAGTGCATTCTCTCACTGGGTTGTGATTGAGGTCTTACATTCTTTCATGGGAGAAAAAGTTCAGACCTGACCTTGAGGCATTTAAACACAATCTTAAATAGTCGTGATAATATTGAAATCTACTCATTCTTGTAAAAGTATCTTCAAAGGAAACTGTGATAGGGTGCAATCACTGGAGTGTGTTTATTATAGATCTCTGCATTACTACCTAAACCCATAACAAGCAAGATAGCACCTCAGACAACCTTTATTAAGTACCCATTCATTGAGGGGCAGGTCTCAACCACCATTTACTAGATTTAATGGCTTTTTTGGGATTATACTAACAAAAAACTCCATGCTCACTCCCAAAGCCAAATATGATGCCAGACTCTACTGTATAGTAGAGTCTACCCTGCTATTCAGAAATAATCAATCTTATACCTCTAAGTGCCTTGAACACATTTGAAAATACAAGCTGTACAAAGTTTTTGGCTGCCCTTCTTGTGCTAAGTGCTCTCCAGCCCAAACTGTTTCACGTAAGTCTTTTTCACTGGCATCGAGCAGTCCCCATCCACAGCTCTTGGTGGCCTCAGCTTGTGCTGGTTCTGGTGTTTGTGAAAGTGCATGGCAAACTGAGCCAGGGAACTGGTCTGGGTGAAAAAAATAACAGGGGATGAGGGGAAAAAATAAAGGTCATTGGATTCCTTGCATTTGCTGTCTGTGGCAGACACAAGACACTGGAGGTGGGGGCAAGGAGCTGCCCATTGGCTTAAATGACATCGCTACATGTTGTCTAACCCCAGCCTCAGGGTGAAGCCCTTCAATGATGGCACAGTTTTCATCAGCCATGTCAGAACATAAATTCCCAGGTCTGGGCTTACTAAAATGGCCTTCAACAGAGCTTCTGCAGTCATGGAGACCTAGTCAAACTGTGCTTGATGGCAGGTCAGCTGGAGGTCACTGTCACACAATGCTCACCAACAGCAATTGTCTCTAAAAGGGTCACAAAGTCATGTTTAGCATCTTTCTAGCTGAGAAGACTCCTTACCATTATCTTCCAAGATGACCCTAGAGAAGTTAAACCTTGAATCTTGCGTCTTGGCTGATTCACTCATAAAGCATATGTAAAAACACTTGCTTGCCTCCATCACGACATGAGAGGCATAGTAAGCAGAGGTGTCTGGGGGATTTCTGAGGAAACACACATTATTTTCATCAGAATCAGATATGAGAAGCTCTGGCTCAGGTCTTTGATCTGAATCAGTTGATTTGGGGGTGTCAGTTGCAACCTTCTGACCAAGACAGAAGCTCTAACCAACCTGCCTGCTGCCTACTCTAGGGAAAGAGTGTTTAGGGGTTTGGTGTTGGCATTTCATGATTTTTCAGTAAGCAATATTGAGATAATTTTAAAGGAGAACAGGAAACATTTTTGAAATCCTGGGAATTTTGGAGGGTGGAAAACGTGTTTCCAGATCAGCCTAATTCTGAACAGCAAAAAACCTGGGGAGGGATAGGAATTTTTGGTGCCGTGAGGGATGTAAGGGATGCTAAATGATAACATGCACACACTGATTTTATTTTCCCCATCTTTGATTATCTTTGGCCAAGAGATGTAACAAAAAAGTCTACTGCATACTTTGGCATGGAAATATTTCTATAAATCTGAGCAGAAGCTGAAGTTGCCTGCAGCTGACTATGGGCGGTAGCTTGTGTTTATTTTGTGGTGGTTGTATTAGACAAACTCCTTTGGGGATTAGGGGCTTTCCCAGCTGGAGGTAGACTGTCAGGGCCAAGGTGGGAATTATTTCACACCAGCATGTGATAGAGATACTGCCATCTCAGCTTCACAAGGCCTGTTTCTGCCAAGCTTTACTCCTACAGGTAAGCCTTCCTTGGGCTAATTGTCTCTCACTGGATTTCAGTGGATAGGAAGAAGTGACAGCAGGCTGAGGCGAGGTCTTGTGCCTTCACTCTGGTTTGGATGGCTTCAGGATCTGTAAAGCTGCTCTGGTGCCAGGTTGTGTTTGAGTTTAACATGCCTTGTTTCATATCATATTAACTCAAAGGCCTGCAAGAAGATTGAGCTTAAGCACGTTACTTCAGTCATGTGGCTGTAAGGGCTTGCAGATTAGAGCAGATAGTAGTCTGCTCAGCTCGTAACACAAGTAGTGGAGCTCAGGGCTATGCCTACCTGTCTGTTAGATATGCACTGAACATCTCTGTTGCAAGACTGGACAAGACTGCAGCTAACATCACTGCCTTGGAAGATGCGTGCTCCTGCAGTGACAAAATACGCTTACTTAGATGGGTGAGATCCCACAGAGAATCTCCCAGAGCCCAAAAGCAGAAATCCTATCCCCCCTAAAACTCCACCACGCCCCGCCACAACTGTCTCTACCCAAGCAGGATCATCAGTAGAGTTTACAAACCAAGATAAAGAACAAACTGAGGCACCTTCTGAATTAGTGGAGAGCTGGCTAACAATAGAGAACTATCTCTCAAGTCCTGTCATTGTTCCCAGAAGAATGATTTTGTTCAGTCCCAGTTTTGCTTAAGGAGAGATCAAAGGAAGGAGTGAAAGAAAGAAGAGCTATTATAAGCATGAATACCTTCATTTCCCTTCATCCAGAACACTGAAACCTGTAGGAGTCTTGTGCACGCATCTGACAGCAGAACTGGGTCTGTCATTTGTGGCTTCTATCATTTTTTTCTTTTCATTCTGAACTCCTCCAGTCATTTCAAGCTTTTGAATAGATGTGGTGACACAATGGCTTTGCCTGCCACTGCCATGATCCCTCTGATAGTTCTGTCTCCTGAACCCCACCTGTACCTCCAGCCCAAAGTTTAAATAGGGCATTGGCTGGAGCCCTTTCAGCTGCATTTGATGGGACTTTACTGCTTTGGAGTCATGTTAAAGCTGATATATAGCTCAATCTACACTGCCCACAAAAGGTAATTGTTCAATTTTATTTTTATAGTGCTTCAATTTACAGCAGGTAGTTAGATTTTGTATAGGCTTATGCATTTCAGATGGCAAAGCCCTATCATTTTAGTGCAAAGGTTTCATGTATCCACCTGCAGACTGTATTTTAAAAAGCCTGGAATTTTTTTGTCCTGGGTTCTGGGACAACTTCTTACACCTGTTGTTTAATATGTTGTAGGATTAATTATACCCTACAGGCAACTCTGCAGCTTTTGTCTTTCCCTCTGAAAGGAATGCTTTAGAGGTGTCCAGCCACATTAAGGGGGGAAAACCTTCTCTACATTATTACTTTGCCATTTTTCAGCAATAGTCTGGTCATTGCTATGTAGTGATGGTTCTGCAGCATGTGAATGTTTCCTTGTAATGGGCTATTTCACCTGTAAAAATTGCACTCCTGGGGTCCTGGGCATATTATGAGCTTTAGAGACTAGCTCACCCGATAAACACCAGCACATGCCACACTTAGTTATTTCTCCCAGAGCAGATAAACCTTACAAGACACTAAATGGAAAAGAAGATGTTGGCTGCAGTGAATGACTTGGATGACAATCTCCTAGATTACATGGCAAACCAGCAGAAGGCAAAGCAGTTTGGCTTTCACAGGAGACTTCACAATGTTACTTAATTTAATGGTACTCCATAAAATAATAAATACTAGAATGAGAGCCTATGGGGTGTTTCTTGGTACCTTCCTCATGACAAAGTCTTATGTCTTTGTCTAATGGCCCGCTTCATCACACAGGAGCAAACAACTATCTGTTATGATGCTGTTAGTGAATTTAATCTATTATCTTCTCACCAGTAGTGGTCAGTGCATCTGAAAAACAGTTCTGGATGCTCCATATTGGTGCTAATGGGAAGATTGCTTTCAAGACTTTATCAGTTGGGAACATGTACGCGATACAAAATCCTTTTTGCTTTTCCTTCCCATAGTTTGGTTGCTGCTGAAATGTTAAGCATAAATAATTTTGCCAATGCTAACTGTTGCTCTTGCCTCTGTCTCATTAATAAATGCAATAACCAAGAGATCTAGTGTGGAATTTGTGGGCATCCTGCTGTTAATCTTTTGCCACAGTAAAAGCAAGCTGACTATTTTCATTCTTTGATCTCAGTCTCTTAGCCACTTTCCAATGCATGACGAAATGTTACCTCTCATCCCATGACTACTCATTTTTCATAACAGTCTTTAGTAAGAGACTTGGTCAAAAGCTTTTGCAAGTTTAAATAAATGGCCTCTGGTGGTTGCTAAGGGACGGGGTATTTCAGCTCTCCATGTGAAATGTGTGAAATGCAAGAGTATTTGAAGGCCAAGCTTTCTTACCAGCAAGATATGACCACAGGAGGGGGATTCATCTCAGCTGCCTGTAGCTGTCTGCATGCCAGCTGTCTAATCCATGTTAGTTATCTAGGCTATGTCTTTAGTCACTATAGAGGGAAAGAAGTACCTCCAAAGGGCAATCCATTTCATCCTAAAAAGGTGTGTTTAAAGGTTTCATTTGCTGAGATGCTGACTTCAATGGCAAAGCTGGTTTAAGTAGCTTCTGCTCCTGAATTTGCAATTCACTTCCTTTTGGATGTGCTGGTACAGCTGTTGCTGGGACTGTGCTAGAAGAGGGAAACTGAATAGATTTGGCTTATTTTTAACCTCACAAGAGACTCTTATGGAAATTAAGGATATGGTTTCACAGGCAGCTGAGCTGATTTAATGGCTAATTAACACTGAAAGGTGAAGGTCTGGGTCATCTTCCCTCCTCCTCTCTGACAGGGTGGTCTGGTCCTCCCTTACATGCCCAGCTATGTGTTTCCATCGTCTCTCTGTGTCAGCACGGTGCTCCTGTACTTGCATGATGAACTTGTCAAGGAAATCATCGAACAGAAAATGAGCACTACCAAGCATAATAATTTTTTAGCTACATTATGTCCTTGATTTTGCTGTTGTTGCACCTACCAGAATGGTGGCACTGGTGGTGAGGGAAGAGAGTGTGGAGGAGGTTGGGCTAGACCACTTGGCAGTAGTGTGTATTTCCATGGATGCAAAATGACTCATGAAACCAGACACTACATAGTCACTGGGTGAGAGTTAAGGTTATATCATGCTTTAAAGCAGGTTGTCCAAGACTGTGTCTAGATATTCAAAACCTGACTGGACGCAGTCTCGAGCAACTTGGTCTAGCTGACCCTGATTAAACAGGGCATTTGAACTAAATGATCTCAAGAGATCCCTTCCAACCTTGACAGTACTGTGATTCCATGATCAGGGACTGTCCCCCACAGTCTTTTTGTGCTGGTCAGATCAGTGGTAGGCTTTACAACCTGGTCCCATAATGTAATGGCACAATTGAGAAGGTGGCAAACTGGACCGTGAGACTGTGAACACTTGACTAAGGGTGGTAGGGAATGGAAGTTTTATAAATCATAGAATCACAGAATCATACAATAGTTTAGGTTGGAAGGGACCTTAAAGATCATCTAGTTCCAGCCACCTTGCCATGGGCAAGGACACCTCCTACTAGACCAGATTGCTCTAAAGCCTCATCCAACCTGGCCTTGAACACTTCCAGGGATGGGGCCTCCACAACTTCCCTGGAAAACCTGTTCCAATGCTTCACCACCCTCATAATGAAAAATTTATTCCTGATATCTATTCTAAATCTACCCTCTTCCAGTTTGAAGCCATTACCCCTCATCCTATCACTACATGCCCTTGTAAAAAGTCCCTCTCCAACTTTCTTATAGGCCCCTTTCAGATACTGGAAGGCTGCTCTAAGGTCTCCCTGGAGCCTTCTCTTCTGCAGGCTGAACAACCCCAACTCTCTCAGCCTGTCCTCATAGCAGAGGTGCTTTAACCCTCTGATCATCTTTGTGGCCCTCCTCTGGACCTGTTCCAACAGGTCCATGTCCTTCTTATGTTGGGGGCTCCAGAGCTGGACACAGTATTCCAGGGCGGTCTCACGAGGGCAGAGGAGAGGGCCAGAATGACCTCCCTTGACCTGCTGGCTATGCTTCTTTTGATGCAGCCCAGGATATGGTTGGTTTTCTGGACTGCAAGTGCACATTGCTGGCTCATGTTGGAGTCTCCAACTCTGGAGACATTCCAAACCTGCCTGGACACCGTCCTGTGCACCCTGCTGTAGGTGACCCTGCTCTGGCAGGGGGTTTGGACTAGATCATCTCCAGAGGTCCCTTCCAACCCCTGTGATTCTGTGATTCTCATCTACCAACACCCCCAAGTCCCTCTCCGCAGGGCTGCTCTCGATCCATTCTCTGCCCAGCCTGAACCAGTTTTCCTGCTGCAGTTAGCATCTTGTTGAGCAACTTCTATATAGTTTGGAGTAATTTTGTTTACTCCAGGCACCTATTTCATTTCACTGATTGTAGGGGGAGCCTTGATGAGTAGCTTAGATTAAATGGCTAACTTTCAGATGACTGAAGTTTGGCAAGAGGAGTGTCACTATAAGCTACTACACATCAGTGCTACTTGAGGCCCAGAATGCAGCCATTGTGAAGGGTTGGGTAGTGTAGACTCAGAGGGCTCAGGGAAAGCCTTTCACAATATGGTAAAATCATTTCACTCTTGGGCCTGTTTTTTTGATGTTAATGTTATGCTTGGAAACCTCGGCCGATCACTGCACTTTCCTGATTTCCTGTCTCTAACTGATTTAAGCGGGTACTCCATTAGGACATCACAAATGATGTGGTAATTTGGTATGCTCAGAGCCTCTTCACTTATTTAAAAAGAATGAAGGCAATGGGTGAGTCATCCATTATTTATTGATAGCACTTAAGAAAGCACTGTCATAGATGCTATTGCAAACAGACATATCATGTGATCGAGAAATTAAAGTCTGTGGAAGACACTTTCTAAAGATTGTTTCGAAAGGTCTTTCAAAAGGAAAACTTTCCAAGCTTTGACAGTTTTGAAATAATTGCTTTGGAAGCTCTTTCAAGGTTTCATGAATGGCTATTTTCAGATGGCACCAAAAAGCCACATAAATTCCTCTACATCCTTAGATGCCCTATGTTGTACCTAATTCTTGAATGAGGAAGGCCAGAAAGTAGCTAACCTACCTTCTATCTAACCTACCTTTCATTATGTCTTTAGGGATGAAGCGTATCCCTAGATCATTGTATGGGAAAGAACAGAACCTAAGGTCTAGCTTCTCCACCTTCATTACTTGCTGATCTTCAGGGTATTTCCACAAAGCAGGACCTCCTTAGAGAGACTGCAAATGTGGTGAGTCACAGTAAATGAGGATCCCAGAAGAGGTACCTTTCCCTTCTCTCTCTGTAGAAGCCTCAATCACAATTTCTCTTGCTTTCTTGCCAAACCAGACACATTAGAATTTGGCCCTTACATTGCTGTCTAATGACATAAACCTACCCACATGTTTCCTTTCTTATGCTTGGTATATCTAATATCAGAGAGAGGTGGAATGTATTGTGTATTTATGAGGTGGAGTCAAACTGATAACCAATGGCCCTAGGAACAGTGTAAGTTACTAGGGTTGAGAATCATCATCCCAGCTTTGAATGTTTGAATGTATCCCAGCATAATGTTTATGTCTGAAATAGTTGTCTAGATGGCCTTTATACTCAAGGGGAAGAAGCGGGCACTTCTAGGCTGTGATTCATCGGCTCATTTTAATCGTCTTGCTTTGGCGCAGAAGCTTCTCTTTCTTTCAGCTAACTAGGTGAGCAGATCAGATGAGGATATTCACATGGAGGTAAGATGAGTCCTCTCTTAGTGTATACCAACCACAGCACACATATGTGTGTGTAGTCTACTTTTCTGTGTGTGGGGGAAAAGTTAGTCTCTTTCATAGAAATCAGACTGCTGCGATCCAGCAAACGTAATAAAAACTGAATTCAGCTGTCTTTCAGGAAATGAGAAAATCAGTGTGTGGCTGGTGGAAGAACATAAAGGAGGAGACTTTACTGGTTTAAAAGCACCGAGACAAATATAAAACTGCTGGCCTGTTCTTTAGACTCCTGGAAATTAGGTCCAGTCTGTTGTTCCTATGAGCATTTCACTAAAAAATGCAAATGCCTTGCCAGGTGAGATATTTGCTTTTAAGTTCCTGCACAATATGGAGCCATTCAAACTCACATTCCTCTCTGCTATTTGTATATGTTGCGACACTTTCCACTTTTTCTAAGTATCTTACCAATGTGCAGAAAGGTTAGTAGGCGCAGCCTTGAGCCAACTGAAGATTCTCCATCTGTACTTGGAAACTGCAAAACTGCCATGTCTCTGCACAGAATTAGTTCAAGCACTGTGCCAGACTAATAGAACTGCATAGCTTGCAGATTACATCTGACTGGCTCGGAGGGATGGAGGCATCAGAAATGTGGGTATCTACTCCGCTGTGCTGAGAAATGTGTTTGTGATATCAAACACTTTTTTTTTTTTTTTTCCTATTGAATGTTGTGTAAAAGAACTAAATGAAAACCATCATTAGTGTGATGAAGTCTCCTTTCTCTGTAAATTGATCATGGCCCACCGCTAAAGTCCTACGCTTAATCTTTAGAGGAGATTTGAACTTCACTACTGGGTTCTTTTCCGCTGTAAATATCACTGTATTTTGTGCACAGTCTTTGTTGTTATGCTGCACTGGTATCTGAGTAAAACTGAAAACTTGTAATAAACAGGAAATCGGAGGAGATAAACTCAAGATAGCTTTTTAGTTTCTGTGGGATTTTGAAGGACCAATTGTTCTGCACCAGTGCTGGAAATGTTGCAGTTTGTCTTCATACATAGCAATATCAAAAACAATCAACCTCAGAAAGTATCTGGTTTCCACTGGCAGAAAAAAATAAAATCAAATAACTGTTGTGGGTTTTTAAGTACTGGTCTTTTGTGCTTTCACAAAACCCAGATATTTTCAGGCAAGGTTTTCTGCTTTCAGCCATCCATAACAAACAAAAGAATGTATTAACTACTCTTCATGTATTTCTACTGTTGATGCTGGAAGCCCAGAGGGTCCTTATCTCCTGACCTTTCCCGTGGCAGACTGCAGAGGAGCTGGTGACCAAAAAAATCTCCTGTCTCAGACTCCTGTGCAGAATTCCTTGGATCATTCTGAAGCTTTGCCTATATGAAACATTTTTTAAATGATGAATCAGCAAATTCTGCAGGAAAGAGTAGTTTAGTGGAATTTTCCTATCGTCTTTTCTTCTGCTGAAGTCACTGGCAGTGCTCCCATTTATATAAATGGAATCAAGGTTTCATCTACACCTGTAATGGTCATATTGTGCCTATAGTTTCGCTGTGTGGAACCTTTCTATGAAAAATGTTATTGTGAGAAATCTAATTTTCTTCTCCCATCATTAGCTTGTGTAGGAAAGCAAGCTATAAGCACTGTGAACTGTGGTACAGCAGGTTAACAAAATCATTTACATTTTATCAAAGACTAATGAAGTGTTCTCAAAAAAGTTCCAAGCCTGTCAGTACCTGCTGATGTAATTTTGTTAATTTATGATAAAACATTAGGTCCTGGACACCGTGCTTACGCACATTTTCAGTGACCTCTTATGGAGCAGGAAGTGTATACTCTTAGGAAGCAAAGCAGGTAGAATCCAAGATGACGCAATCAGACTGCATTAGCCTCTTTGAAGCTGAAGGAATTGAGATTTCTGAGGAATCGCTAAGGGGAAGCTCATGTTTTCATTGGTAAATAGCAATATAGCCCAAGTGCTGTAGTCAGTGTTCAGGTGACAAATGACACTAGAAACCCACCTGTCCAGAACAACCATCAAAATGGCTTGGAAAGCCTCAGCTCCCATTGATGCCACAGGAAAGGTTGTGCTTTGTACATGTTCTTTTCTTTAACAGGAAGGCCCTCACTGTGAGTGGCAAAGCAATGGTTACATGGTCCAAAGTGTCCGGATGAGTGAGGCTCCCTGACAAGAGGGACAGGCATTGTCTCAGGTGACTTCAGCTCCCTGAAGGTCAAATATCTACCCTAAAGCTGTGGTTCCTTGAATATTTCTCTTGGCAGCAGTGCTGCTTTAAAGCAGTTCCTGCTCTGGCTGCTCATTCTTGCTCCCACGTTTCTGCTTTTGATGGGTCAATACTCTTCTTCATGTGGTTATGCATTGAAATGCATTAACCTAATTTGAGGGTGGGGGGAGACAACCATACAGAACAACCTTTATATTTCTTTTGTTTGTTCCCCATTGTTTTTCAACTGGGCTAGTTCTGTCATCTGATTCACAGAATGTCCTCTCAAAAAGCTGGGTCAACATTTCCGAGGAGCAGTGAAGTCTGGGGAGAAAAGAGAGGGGGTGGGAGTATAGTGTGCTGCCACTGTAAAGATTTTTTAAGATACGTATCTCCCAGCATGGGATGAATCACTTTCCAGAGGTGCCTGTCTCTATCTGTTGGCCATACATACAAGCTAAGCAACTAACTTAGATGAAGGAAGCCATTCAGGTGCCAAAACATCAATGCCTACTAGCCATTGTGTGCTTTAGGGTATTCTTGGCCTCTGGCTGACACTCTGGAGGGTAAGTCCTGTGTCATAGCTGCCAGGCCTGTGCAGGCATCTTGGCTCTGTAAAGATGTCTAAAATGGCACTAGATGTGTGTATTTGGGCACCTGAATTGCTCTAAAATTTCAACTTTAGACATTTACAGCTAACATCAGTTAACTAAGTGTGTGAAGATCTCTTGTCAGTGTATACGTGCAAAAAACACACATGTGGACCTCCTTTTCCAGCCTTTATCACCTAGTCTGGAGCAGTGCACAGGAGAGCTCATCGCATGTGTCTCCTAGCGAGTGATGGGGAGCGGAATCCAAAAAACAAATGTGAAACCGGTGCAGCCAGGGGTAATGGTAACCCATCCCTATTTTCTGTTCTAGTGGCTGGAAAAAAGGGAAAATAGCTTAAATTATCCTTGAGTGAAGTTACTTTTTAGTGGCTGTGCAATGAAAAAAAGGAACAACTTCCAAGGGAGGCATAGACTCCAAAAGACAGTGTTCAGGAGGACTCATGGCCTTGCACCTCTCTTCTCTTTGTATGGACATAATCTGTGGTGTTGTGAGCATGCATCCAGGGCTTCCAGCAGCATCCCCTAGAAAGAGCAATTATTCTATTTGTGCACCTGGGAAGCAATTTGCTGCTGCCCTGAACTAGCAGTAAAGCATCTTGTGTTACTGGCAGGTAGGCTCGAAGGCTTCACCTGTTCCCATTCTTGGCTGTCTACCAGCCCTGTAAAGGGAGGGGGTATCTTTTATTCTGTGCCTACATAAGGCACAGGAGGGAAATAAGGAGTGGAGGAGTTTCTTATTCCCTTGCAAAAGCATGTAGTCCAAGCTGTAGTCTCAGCCCATGCACATACATTTTAATTCATTTGTAAAAGGTCATTTTTACTAATGAACTTTCTCGGAAATTTCCCTCTTACTTTACAGTGTATCTGTGGAAGGCCCATGTGATTAAAATCCTTGGGCATGCCATGGAAGATGGGACTTGCTTTAATTATAATGCGTTGTTTGCTGACCATTAAATAAAGATGAAATAAATTGTCCCATTTTCTGTCTCTGAGGCTGGTTGTTTGAGCGTATTACTCATCTGGGGAGAGTGCATTGTATTGCCAAGGCTGAGAGCACACACATTTATCATTAGTAACAGCACAGGGATGAGTTGCTTTCCTGTAGCCTTGTCTTTTGTTCGTGAGATTAACTTGTTTTCAACATTGCAAATTCAATGTTACGGAACAATTCCATACTCAGTCATTTGAGAGCTGAATATGGTTTTCCCTCCTGTAAAAGTGCAGGGTTTTCCTATCTTGAGCAGTATGCTTTTAAGATTTTACAGTTATTATTTACTACTGGAATGGTGTGTCAGGCTTTAAATATAGGGGAAGGCAAGGTCTTCTCACTATGCAAGTAGATGCATGCTCTCTTTGCCCTCTTCCATTGGATCTATTTTGTTTGCCAGTGAGAATATTTCATCTGCAGAGTTTATGGACTCGGGCACCTTTAATCCAAAAGCTGACATTGCCTCAAACCCAAAATCAAAGCCGTTTGATATTTAGAGCTGTGGAGTCTGCTTAACCCCTGCTGATTCTTGTCCTTACTGCAAAGTCAAGTTTCTTCATTTGGGTGTCAAATATGGATTTAAGTGCATGATGTTGTTAACCCTTTGGCTTCTAACGGTGATAGGTTTGTTGACTTCAATGACAGGATGGAGAGATGGGATGAAGGACTGCTGTAAATGAAGGTGATCATTCATTCTGCCCTGTCTGGTATGGTGCCATGATGGAGGCCTTGCTTTGTTTAGTGCTCAAAGAGATTCCATTGAGACTTCTTAAAAGGGAGACATGGGTAGTTACATGTGAAAAGGAGGGAGAAGAGCTTCACTACTATCTTTAGACATTTCGGTCAGAACTTGCCATTTAACTTCCAGCTGGACCTCCTCCAGAAGTCAGGCTCCAAAGACATCAGTGGGTTTCATCCGTGTTCCCTTACCAGCCATGCCACTGTGAATCCACGGCAGCAGGAGGTCATTTTTAGGCTCAGATCTCCAAAGAGGCCCCCGGGAAGCATGCTGCCTTTCCCTCAGCTGCTGCAAAGAAGAGGGCTTCTAGCTTCTAGATGCCTGTGCCCATCTGCTACGGGTTCCCTGTTCCTGTAAATGAGTTAATAACAGGTTAGCATCTTATTAGTGCTCCCAGGGCACTTCCCAGCACCTCTGGTTTCTCTGTGAAAGAGGAGAGAGCAGTCCCTTTGAGGCAGGGATGATTTTACTCCTACAGCGCAAACTGCTGGTGACACAGGAAAGGAAACCCGTCTTCAAAGTGAGGAGGGGAGGCAGTGGCTGCCTCACATCCAGGCGGCCGCTCGCCCGTTAGCATGCCACTGGACGATGAATATTACATTTATTCCTCTGGAGCAAAGCATCCAAATTCTTAGTGCTTATGGGGAAAAGGTTGGAGGCAGCTCCAGGGAACTATGTGAAAGGAAATAAAAAAGCAGTTGTAGATCATTACAATCCAGTGGGAGAAAAAAAAAACAACAAAAAAACCCCCCAAAAATCAGCCCATTGTCTTTTATTACAGTGCTAAATCAATGAGAAAGGAGGTGGGTGATTTATCAAGGTGGAATCCTTACACTTACAACAGCTGAATTTGCTTTCATTAAAATGTCAGTTTTCTGATAAAATGATTTTGCTTTTATTAATTAGCCTTTATGCAAATGCAGCCCCCAAAAGCGCTAGTTCCTGCTCACAAGTATGAAATCCCATCTGCGTGGAAGTGGAGTGGTTGTGTAACTGTCCTCCTCAAGGTGAATACGTTTAAATGTAAAAACCCTAACAAACCCAGGGCCCTCAAATCTCTTTATATAGTCACAGTGATAACTAATAACACTTAATGATCTGACTGGCTTTTACCCCTGTTGTTGAGAGCCAGCACTAAGGCAAACACAAGCATAAATAGCTCATCACAAACAGCAAAAAGGAAGTTGAACTAAGATACTCAACAAAAGCTTTGTTCAAAATTAGGTGATGGACAATTCCAAGCATCGAAACAACATAGTTTTGAAATATTTTAACCTCAGCGGCATAATCAATATTCCCTTTTCATATGCTGTCTATACTGTTTTATTGTGTTTTCTGTTTTCATTAATCCCTGACTCTCCATAATGCTGTGGAACAGTTTCAGCAGACACATTCATAAGGCAGATTGCCTCAGCAATTCCACCTGAACGGATTGAGGGCAAGAGAGGGACAATGTGTGGGCAGCAATGGGAATGTCTTTACAGCTGAGTAGGTTTTTTGGGCAGAGAGAGAAAAGATTTCATGGAAGCTATGACATTGTTGCTTGGTTGTGAAACAGCCTGAAATGTGATATGATATGATATGATATGATATGATATGATATCATATCATATCATATCATATCATATAATTACTTTTTAAGTGTTTGCAAAACAGGGGGACACAGGTCCTGTGGATCAGCTCATAGACATTCTGCAGTGCCAGGTGCGTTTGTCTGCCTCTGCTCAGAGGGTCTGGGCCGCTTCTGCGCTGGGCACACTCCAGCAGCTTCCTCGGGTAATGTTTGTGAGAAGTGATGTGCTGGTGACAGCTGTGGTGTTACATTCTGGTGCAGAGAGATGGGACACACTCTTCGGGGGCGATCTTCCCTTTTTATGTTTAATTCTATGTTTAGCAGGAACCCTGGCTTCCTCTTCATGCTCACTGATAAATTGACCTGAAAGTCAAAAAACATGGCTCCTTCTTTCTGTTTCATACTGCTCACTCCTTAAGCACTGCAAATGTGCCTGGATGGTAGACACGTATGGAGGGGACATGGGCTGGGTGGTTGGCGTCTGGAGGAGAGACAGCTCGAGTGCACCATAGAGGTAACTCAGGCTGGAGAAGTATTAGGGCTTCCTAGGGGTCCATTCAGAGCTTTGCTGGGAAGTAGACCACAACCAGTGGAAGAACCTGTGGGGAAGGGGTACCAGAAAGTTGTTTGGAGCCAAGAGGGAGATGAATTAAACCTCTGCAAGAGCTGGGTATATTCTTTTTCATTAAGAGCCATTGACTGTTGAGGTCCTGGGAGCATAGTTACAATGTAGGAGCTGGGATGGCTCTGTCCAGATTTTGTCTAGGGGCCAGACTCCAGGGTGTACCAGACCCTCACTTACACTGTGGTTTCCACAGGTTGTGGATAATGTGTTTAATACTGGTTCTCTTTCCCCTCCTTCCCTAAAAAGATGTAATAGAAGGAAAAAAAACTCTTAGAGTTTAATAAAAACGGTAACATTTGCTAAAAGTTACAGAATAGCATCTACGTAAGGGCTAAGTAGGTAAGACTATTCAGCCTGGAAAAGAGGTTACTGAAAAGGTTGTGTAAAAGACTTATAAAATAGTGAGTTATAAGGAAAAGTGAATAGCAGACTGTCCTATTCATTACAGAAAGTAAAGGGCGTCAAAGAATACTAGCAGGCAGTGAGTTCAAAACAAACAAAAGGAGGTGTTTCTTCATGCAGGTAGTGAGCAACGTCCATGGCAATTGCTGAAACTGCTGCACTGCCTCTTTTATAAGAGCAATTCATGGCATAAAAAATTTCCCAAGGGCTGTTGAGTATAAGGACATTGCCTCTGGCTGGGAAAGTCCTTAAGCTGAAAAGTCTACAAGCCTGGAGGAATGATCTGGAGAAGTGTCTGTACACTCTTGCTCTGTTCGTCTTCAGATGGACAGATAGGGAACTAGAAGGATCTTTGATCTGACCCAGTAAATCCGTAATTGTGGTCTTAAAGTTCAGGAAGAGTTTCTGTCCCTCTGCATCTGTTCCAAAGACCCGTCTGTAGGAGGGTCAGCTTGAAACATTTTTAAAGTTGTTCTTGTTCTTCCACATGCACATTGCCTGCTGCTTGCTGGTTGAACCATACGGGTGTATGCTACTGTTGCTATGGCCTGGAAGACTGGCATGCAGAAAGGAACAAAATCCTGTGCTTATTCTTTTAAAGTATATTTGGAGTGTTTTTTAAAGGGTATTTTTTCTTTATTCTCTTTTTTCCCCAATCATAAAACCAGAGCCATACACTGATGAGCTAAGTGCACTGGGCTTAATTGTGTTTCTGTGCTAGGGAAAGACACGGAAAGGTAAAGACAGTGTAAGCTACCATGGGGAATTCTTGGGTCCCGTGTTTTCCAGGGTGTATTGCAAGGCCTGCCAGCTCCTGATACGAAGATAGCTACTTCAGAGCTGCTCTAATTTATGCTTATCTTTCTACAGGCTTTGGGAAACAAGTAACAGGAGAGCAGCACACTCCAATTATGCCCTTGATACACTCCTTATCCTGAGGACCATAAGCGTGACAGCCTTTATTCTGTCTGCTCCTTGAGGAGGCACAGCAAAAGGGAGAGAGGGAGGAAGGGAGGGAAGTCCTGTGTAGGTAGCAGAGGTTTGTTTCTCCTGGTTTTAAATACTTTTGGGATTTTTCTTTCTTCTTGGGTTTTCCTATTTATGAAAATATAGCGTCTTGCTGGTGAGCTAAGCTCACTTTAGTTTGTCAGACTAGGATGAAATTCCTAGCATAATGGAGAATCAAGCCTGCTAGACTGCTGCAGGCAAACTGAACATCAGTCCAGGGATTTCCAGAGCTCCTTTGTCTCTGTGATTTGGAATTCCTCTATCCTCCTCCTCCTCAGTTCACCCTCTGCATCCTGCATCCACTTCCCTAATTCACATCAGCAAAATGAACAAGACAATGTGTCCTTCCAAAAATAATAAAAAAAAATCAACCGGGAGCCCATTGGTGTGTGATTTCCCTCCTCCCCACCTTTCCTCTCACTCTCAGACATGTTTATGCTTTCATTCCTCCCCAACCTGCCAGGAACAGCCACTAAGGCATTTGACTTTAAATGATGAGTCTGTAGCTGGGGAGGGCAAGAGGGTGGTCTCCTAAGCATGGCTGGGAGTTATTACTCCAGGTTAATTACTAGGGGAATTTATGTGGTGAGCATCAATCAAGGCTTAGGCACATCAGATTCTGGTGTATAAACTGGCCTGTACCCAAACTGCGTAAGATGACTTTTGTCTTAATATTATTACTGTATTTGTCAACTGAATATATAGCCCAAACATATTCTGAAAATGGGAGACTCAGGCTAAAAACATCAAATATGCCAGGACTGTGAATGTCAGTTTATATATCAAATGGAATAAACTTGAATTGCCTGGGGTGAGTGATAAATTATAACAATTTGGCATTGATGGAAAAGGGCTAGTAATGGATTATAACAGGTTGCCCTTGCTTAGGGTTACTGAATCATGTCAGGGAATTATGAAGGGTAATATCCATGAGACAGTTTTGCTAGTGGGATTGAGGCAATGTGTTAGACAAAAGCAGGCTTGTGGCACTGGTATTTCCTTCATTAAACCAGAGGCTCTTTTAAACATTTGGTAACAACTGGGTATTAGTCCCTCCTGGGACTGACTTCTTGAGAAGGCAATGTTTGCCAAATAAAAATGATCAGGTGTTCCTTGGTAATAAATAGTATTTTTAACTTTTCCATACAGGATACAAAAGAACCAGAGGGAAAAAAAACTGGAAAAAAAAAAAATTAATAAATTAATAATTCTAATTTTTTTTTTTTTTTAGAAAAAAATAAGTGGCCCCCTTAAAGCTGGAGCCCAGGCCAAAGATACAACCTGCCATCATCCTCCCCTGTCATAACATTTTCCTTATCTCCCAGTTCACCATAAGAAGTGGCTCCCAGTTGTTCCTCAGCATTTACTCTTGGGCCCTGTGGAAAGCATCTTGTTTGGCCCAAGCTTAGGAGAGGGTTAAGGTGACAATGAGATGGCTCTCAAACCATCTTGGCTTCAAAGGGATGAGTCAGAGAAAGGTGCATGAAAGGTCAGGTTGGACGGGGCTCTGAGCAACCTGATCTAGTTGAAGATGTCCCTGCTTATTGCAGGGGGGTTGGATTAGATGACCTTTAAAGGTCCCTTCCAACCCAAACTCTTCTATGATTCTTATGTAAGCTGGACTTTTTCCCCATTTCTTTAAGCACCTGCCCAGGTGCAGTGGCTTTGAATGCCCATCCTCACTGAGGCCACCACAGAAGAGACACTGGGCCCAGCTGGGTTTGTAGGTGGGATTCAGCCCCCAGGTGATGCACTCAGTGAACTGGGTCCAAACTTTTGCTGAGGAAAGGCCTCTAGAATCTGAAATTAAGTAAAATGAATTAAATGACAACCCAAGGCTCTTTATGAAACTCAGTAATCTGCAGGTTAACAGTTATAGTGACTGAATGTATTTTAAGAAAACGACTGAAGAAAATCACTCAGGCTACAAAAAAGTACCCAAGCTCAAGTTTTACTTTGTAAAACTCTGTCGTTTAAACTTGTTATAGCACTTTCATGGCCACAGGATGCAGAGTGCACAACAGGGGGCTCATAGAAAAACCCTGGGGCGCACATACAGCACCTGCGAGTGGCGGCCGAGTGGCAGAGAGTGATTCCTGCCACAGTGCACCGGGGCAAGAAGGTAAAACACACCACATGTAGGCTGCCTGGTGATTGATGAGCCCCGATCGACAGCCCATGCTCTGGCAGCTCCACATTCAGCCCTGCCGGCAGCGCAGAGCGGAAAATCTGCTAAATGTCTGCCTGGTTCAGTCGGGTTTTCCTATTAACATTCCTCCATCATAAACCTTGGGCAAGCGCCACGTAGCCGGGGAGGTGGGAAGAGGGGAGGGGGAAACCCAGACGCGTTATTTTGTGATGGTACAGCAGCGCGTGGTGGCTGGTACATCATCTGCTGCTGGTAGGGGAGGGGAGCAAAGGCAAGAGGAAGAAAGAGTATGGATTGGGAAAAGCAGGGGAGAGGGAATGCTAAGGAGAGATGGTTCACTGCTGGTTTGTATACATTTTCTATCATTATATGCCCCCAGTTGTGGATGCAGTCACTCATGAGGATGATGCACTGCACCATGTCCCGGTGCTGCAGCCCGAGGCCTTCCTTCCGCTAGAAGGGCTGAAGCCATTTAATCAGCCCCACGTGGGGCAGGCACCGTGGGGAGGCACGTGGGGTGGCACTCACACGGGGACGGGAGCGGTTCCCTCCCCCTGAAGCCGATTCCTCTGTACCTACTCTGTCTTCCTGTTGATAGGGAAAAAAAAGCCCAAATTTAGAAATGTTGTAAAAAAGACCCAGAGGCTATTTTATTTTTTTTTTTTAGCTGGGGATTGTGAAGTGTTACAGGGAGGAGGAACTGTGGCTGGAAACTTGGAAAAGGATGGGGAATTTAGGGACTCAAGTCTCTGAGACTTTCCCATTTGGCACTTCTCCTTGTGAGAATTTAATCTTTCCTAGTGAAAGGCCTGGTTATTGCCACAGCTTGGCAGTGACGTGAGACTGAGTTTGGGTGGATGTGCCTGCCATGCCAAGCTGGACCAGAGCAGTGTCTACCGTTCCTCCTCAGAAACCCTCTTCTCCAGAAGGGAAAAGAGGTGGATACCTGGGTGACAGCAGCTCTCCTGTGGGTGGAAGTAGAGGTTATTAACGTATCAGTACTGTACAGTAAGGTTGAAGGTCATAGATACGCTGATAGCTATAAAGTTTACAGGTGAAACCCTTTGCAGCACCCTCCAGTTTTATAGTGGAAGGCTGAGTCCTTCTGCTCTTTCTGGAGCAATGCAGAGGGAGCTCTGCGCATCAAGACTGACATTCCCAAGTGGGACATAATCTGCTCTCACATAAATAAACAGCATGCAGCTGTCACAAAAGCTTTCATGGATTCAGGGCAGAAAAAAGAGAGGATAAAGATACGTGGCAATTAAAATATTTAATATTCAAATGAGCCTGATGTCCTATGGGCCTGACCCAGAATGTGTTCTTGTTAGGAAAAGTAAAGCCAGCCAACTGGATGCTTTCCCTTCTGCAAAGTAAGGGACCACTGTAGCTGAACTGATACTCTCTTGTGTCCTATGCCTGAAGATGAATCAGGCACTGTCTAAAGTGTAACAAAGAACTTCAAATGTTGTCCTTAATCCATGCATCTTATCACCTTACTTAAGCCAATGAGCTGACCGATTCCTTCTCGTCCTGCTTTCCTGGGCATCACAGCCCGGGCAAAAACGACTTTATCTGTGTTTTTCATGAAGTCTGTAAAATCCTCTGGTGGGTAAGAAGCATGTGCCTCCAATTTATTGATCAGCTTTTAAAACATTTTAAAACCAGTAAACAGACAAATAAGCCTAAATGGCTTATCGATTTTACAAATTAAGTGCTCAAGAATACATTTATTTCAGAGTTTTTGCCAGTCTGCAGGTAATTTTGGTAGCTGTGATTTTAGGCAGAGCAAGTGTGGATGCTACCCTGGTTAACGTACAACACAATACTAATGTAATGCCAAATATAGATAAACATCTTAATTAAAAGCTGAGGAAAGCATGCTTAGATATTTTCTAGAAAGTAAGATTAGAATGTAATCTGAATCTTTATGAATGCAATGGGGAATAACAGATAATCTTGATGTTCTGAGGTTTTTCGCTTGGAAACAGCATTTATTTTGAAACAGTGAAGCCCTACTGCATAGAAGTAGCCCTGTTTGCAGAAAAACTGCCTACCATGTTGACAAAAGAAATCAGTGTTTGTACTCAAACATAAGACATACGACTGTTTTGTATGTCTCGAAATGAAGAGTATGTTTCCCCCAAAAGGCTAATAGGCTCGCCTATGTAATTATTGAAATTCGAGGCATGTTTGACAAATGCTTTACACAATCAGGCTGTTGTGGTCACACAGTCATCTTATTTTTGCTTGCCTCTCACAGATGCCTGTTAATAAAACACGACAGCTGAATTGGGACCTGATACAAGCAGAGTTTGCAAGTTCCCTGCTGCTCTCAGGGATGGGTCGTTAAAAGCAGGAGGATCCTAATGATGTTCTGCTGAAGGCAGTCGAGATCAAACACAGCAGCTAGGTGTAACATTTGGCCAGGTGTTTCATAATATCGTCGGCCGCATCCTCAGGTGGTGCAAATCAGTGGGGCTCCACTGAGATCTGTGGGCTGTGTTGGTTTCTCCTGGGACGTTCAGGCACTGCTTTTCTGCCGCTTTCTAAAGCGGCTTTTTGTGCATCAAAAGGCTCTGAATCAAACCTCTAAGGAGTACGTAGGATGAAAAGTACAATGAATTTAGGAGCAGCTACCCAGGAAGCTAACTTAGTGATAAGAACTTGCTAATAAAGTGCTCGATGAGAAAGGGAACTGATATTTGAGAGTAACAGGCCAACAATGGAGCTCAAAGGAAATGTGTGAGGCTCTCAGATGTCCCAGCTGATTTTTGATGCTGAAAAGATATCAGATACTCAGAGCTAGCTGCACACTGGAGACTAGTGCGAAACATGCTGCGAAGTCTGTCTTCCAGCTGACAAAACAGCCAAGCCATTACAAGGCAATCTGGCTAGCATTATATCTTTTAATATATTTCCAGACTTTAGTTTCTGAAATCTCCAGAGGATCATGAGCCTCCAAGGTCATCAGGGTTTCGACCTTTCTTTTATTGCCATAGCAACCAAAGCTGTCTTTAGTGTTTAAATTAGTTAATCAATTGCAGTCCTTGATTTATGCTGGTTGGCAGCAGCCATCCTTGAAAGCTATTTCTTGACTAATATGTGCTTTTATCACAGGAGGGTATTCCCACACCTCAGCTGAATAAGACCCTTTGATAGAGGAATTCACTTCATCATCTGAATTCAGTACCTCATCTGGGGCTAACTAGCATGAATTACTATTATAGATTTTTTCCCCCCCTAGAATCATCTTAATTCTGGTTTACAACCCCTTAGAAGAAGACGGGGGGTCACTTAATTGGAAAAAAGCACAGGCTCTAATTGCTTCCATAAAAGAGGAGAATGCTCCACCTTTGAACTGTGTGTAAATGAAATTACAATGCACAAACAAATTAATCACTTCAAAGAACTCTTCTGAATGAGGTCAAAATATGAACCGTTTTCTGTTTCACTGACATATTCTGATAATCCCTGATTCTTCTGAGAAATAGCATGGAATAAAGGATTAAGGGCAAGGTCACCGACTGAAATGCCCTGAGACCCGGGACTGTCCATTGATTTACTGTGTGGGTTTGGGTACATTAGTCCAGCCCTCTGCAACTCAGTTCCCTGAACTGCAAAGTGTAGGCAATACCTGCCTTGCTCCAGTGGAATCGGAAAGGTTAAGTGGTGACTATTTTCCTGTTTGAAATGGTACCTTCTTCTCTCTTTCTCTTCCTCTGTGAAACAGATGTGTCTGCACAAATACAGATGCTTGCAGCCAGTTGTGCCTGTGCTGCAAGCTGGCTTAAGAGAGTCACAGGTTCACGTGGATGGGAAGGGACCTCTGGAGGCCTCTAGTCCAAATCCCTGCTCAAAGCAGATCCAGCAAGTTGTTCAGGCTGTGTCCAGGTGCGTTTTGAATACCTCCAAGAATGGAGATCCTACGACCTCTCTGGGCAACCCACTCCCTGAGTTGACACTGCTTCATCTCTGCAGAGATATATTTATGAGGATGGCACTCTCCCAAAAATACTTCTTCGTACAGTAACATATTTTAATAGTTTTGCACTTAAACCTGCTTTGCTTCCTTGGACGAGCAGTGAAGACAGGCTTTGGCTGTCTCGTGCCTGTGTAGGCTCAACCTAAGGAATTACCAACCCATACTTTCTATGACAGCTCTGTATTAAAAATAATTTCCAAATATTGGTCAAGCTCTGATCTGTGAGTAGGGTTTTCTTTCTCTTCCAGTCATTGGTAGGAACTTTAAGAATGACAAGCATGGAGAAATTTGGAATTTCTTGGTGAACTACTAGAAGACAAAGGCAATGTCTTCTCTGTTTTGGGATGTGTTCTCAGCTAGAGTCCTGGATCTCAAAACCAAACACATTTGGTTGAAACGGTGTACATGTACTTCTTATAATGCCTATCAATACCTATTATTCCTTGGGCTTTAGAAAAGGATATGGACTCTGCAATGCCAAAGCCCACGTGCTGCTGAATTTTGAAAAAGCACCCTGTACCTTAGTTTTCACTAATGCAGAGTGAAGTGTGCTGTTTGCAGAGCAAAAAATAATCCCTGCAGTCCAGTAGGGTGATTCTTCCTGTTGCCTTAAACTGGTGGCCCCTGGGGACACGTTCGCCTGGGCTGGCTTCTGACAACATGACCTCATCATTATGCTAAACCGATGTTCTTCCTGTCTTTACACAAATAGTCTTGCAATCCAAATGAGCACACTCTTTGTTATTTTAAAGAGTGGCTGGTACCAAAGCGAATCATTTTTCTTTTGATTAGCATTTTCAAAGGATAACCTTCGTGAATTTTCCACAGAGGCTGCTGCTGCTATACAGTGCATCTGGTTGAGTTTTAATCATTTAGCAATTCTTGGCCTCAAAATGCTGTTGTTCCTGGGACTTCTTGAAAGTTGTGACATGACGGCCAGTGGGGACAATGCCTTTTTCCTGACGTGCATTCACTGTGTGATAGGATTCATGTTTTACATCCTCTGTTTACTGCCAAGAAGGCTGTTGTTGAGGGGAAGGTGAAACCAAAGAAGAGGCATCTTTGTAATGTGCAATGGCAGCCTATGTGTGAAAGACGCGGGACTGAGTGCCAGCTCGGAGAATCAATAAAATCAGAGTAATTTTCATATTCTTGCATATAGCCTTGGACGTATTTCCTCTGTAGCTCTAAGAGGGCTTTCATTTCGATAAGTGTCGATGCAACTTTGATCACAAAGTTGAGGCTTTGCCACATGTATCGAGCGCTATCAAATGAACTGACAAGCACCGTGTTTGCAGTTCCTCTGGAACAACACTATCCATTTGCAGAGGGATTAATTAGTTATGGTGCTCAGAGAAAGGATTTCAGTAGTGACTTAAGGAATTTATTGCTTAATGAAAAATAAATGAAGTGGGAGAGGGGATGGAGATTAGGATGCAGCTTGCTGTTTTATAATATTTAAGCTGATTGCAGGTATTCAGAATAGTTTGAATATCACTTTGGCACCAGCCCTGAGGCTTTTAATCTGATCTTGTTTTCTGATGTGCCTCTGCGGCCGAGAGGCACCCTGTCCCTTTGTGAAGTTAACAAAACAAGACAAATGGTGCTGGTGCTGTGCCAGACACCGCACGGTCAGCGGACGTCAGTGATCCCTGCTGCTGCTGCGATCTGTCCTGGGAGCTGTGGCAGCACAGTTTTGGTTGGAGTCGGAATTCCTCGGGACCGCTGGACGCTGTTTAAAAAGCATAAAAACAAGAGGCTGTGGTGGTCTCTCCCTAAAGAGGAGGCAAACCAACAAGATTTAAGAAGACAAGGTTGTGGCACCCCAGAGGAGTTTTGTATTTGACTTTTGAACTCCTTGTTGGCTTTTTGGTCTGACATGGACTGCGTCTCCTTCTGGGGCAACACCATAGCACTGCTAGTGTGTGTGGGATAATATATTCAGGTCTTGGTGGTATAGGAAACCCTTTAAATCATTTGGCAGCGGCACGCCTTGTGGGAGTGAAACTTGTGTGTGAAAACTGCCTAACAAGGAAAGCAGGGTGAGAGGAACCTTACAAATAAAAAGCAGGATTTAGTGTTTCCTCGTTTAGATATCTGGTACTAAAACCATAGGATGTCGTCTGAAGAGTCAAACTGAGGAAAAGTCACTGATTGAAGAACCCTGTGCTAACAAACACATGTAAACTGCAAAAAGCAGAGTATGCCTTTGACGTCCATCGTATTGGCAGGGAATGTTTTCATTGTGTGCAGATCAGGAGCAGTTGTCTTACGCTGATTTCAAGTTGCATACCCTTTCATTCTCCACCAGGCTTTGCTCTCATTTTCTTTTCTTTTTTTCCTCTGCACTTTGCCTTTTCCTAGCTTTCTCTGCTTTTCCCCTAGTTGTTCTTTATTTTTAAAAAAACTGCAGAAACTTCCTATTTCTGTCTTACCATCTGGTCTCACTCCACAGTGGCTTTCCTGCTAGATCGCTGCCGCTGGAACTGCGTAGCAGGTATATGCCATTCCAGGCATATAAATTTTCCAGAAGCAGCTGTTACAACAGTGGGTTTTGCTTGGAAAATGCAATTTCCAAGTCAATTAGGATGATAGTGGTTTGGACCCAGGACGTTTAAAAGCCAGGCACAATTAAACCAAGGTCTTTTTTTGAAAGGAGAGGGATCTAATCTTTATAGCTATTATTCCCTCTTCATTTTAAGTAACAAAATTTTATCATATCATTTTCTCCTTTTCTTTTTTACACAGAAGCTCTGCTTTCCCTTAAAGACCATCTTCTCTTCCTGACACGGTATTCATCACTGTAGTATCAAGTGTTTTCCTCCATGTGACTAATCATTATCATGCGTTTTCATTTCCACCCTCTCCCTAAGAACAGTGGGATGTTCAGTGACATCATTTTGCGAGTAGTAGGAAGAGGTTCTCGTTGGGCAGTGGTTCTGGTTTTTTTCTTCATCCTGGTTTTTGGTTGTTTCTTTCCCCACCCCACCCCCCTCCAGGTAGTGCACAAAGGCTTTCATTTTTCTCTTTCTTTTTCAATTTGATCTAATAGCCTTCGACGTCTTCAGTCATTCTCAGTGCATCTCCACCTCACAAATATATCTGGATCCAAGATGATTGATCATGGCATAGCAGTTTATTTTCTCTAAGGTATACAAAGCTGAGTAAGATTTAATGTGCTTCAAAGGACAAACTCTCAGAGGAACAGCAGGACATTTAAATTCTCTTTTTGGATAGCGAGAGGGATTGTCAGGAAAACAATAATAGTGATATAGATAGATATTACAGTGAGGGCAGGGTGGGGAGAGGAGAGGATTTACTTGTAAAATGCATTAGCAGGGCACTCCTCTGCTGTCTGACACCTGACAATGCAGGTTACTGCTGAAAGCCTGGTTTTAAAACTCTATCCACGCGGATCTCTTCATCCAGGATCATTTCTAGCAAGTGAAAGCTCATAACAGATTGACTTTTCCAAATTAACTAAGGGTGATGGTTTTTGTTGATTAATGAAACCCCGGCAGCCAGTGAACCAGACGACGACAAAACCAGGCTCATAAAGCACTCGCTCCGTTTCGTGCAAGCCTCTGCACCGAGCAGCGTTCCTTCTACCCCTTCCCCTCAGCCGAGTAGTTGCCGTGTTGAAAAGCATGGCTTTTAGTCATCCTGAAAGTATTTGGGAGCTTGCCCTGCAATTGCTGAAGATGTTTTCAGGACGAGGGTCACCAAGGGGGATGGTGAGGAGCAGGAGGTCTCTGAGAGGACTTCAGAGCTCGAGCCGGGTGCTGCCCTTGCTGTCTTCTGAGGGGGGTAAATTGCCCTCCGGGGGGCTGGTTTCAGTCCTACTTATGGGAGCTAGTTTATTAAGTATAAAGTACTTAAAGAATCATTACACTAGCACGGAAAAATAGGAGTTCCCCTACTCAAGGAGACTACAGGCTCTTTCACTCTTTGTTTCACTGAATAGTTATTTCTTCCATGCAAAGGGGGGCAAGTCCAAGCGCTGGGACTTGGCTGGGATGACCCCGACGTGGGGCAGGGGAGGCTGGGAGGGAACAGTCTGCTGCTGAGGTGCCCTGGGTGGATGCATGAACTGATGGGCTACTGGCACTGCCCTGGTGCAAAAGTGCCAAAAATGAGCTTCTCATGGCCTTTGCTGTTGTTCAAAGTGCTGACACAGAAATTAATCTGTTTAGGATTTTTGTTTCATTGACAAATACTAAAAAAAAGAGACATATTTTTGGCTTTATCTGATTTATTTTTTTTCCCCAAGCTAATGCTGTTTTCATTTTAGATGCAGGGGCCAATTATGACGTAACCCTGCTAGAAATAATATAGGGGATCACTCAATAATTATTTCTCTCTGTATTTTCATTGCTGAACTGTTTCAGTTTCAACTCTGGTGTTTTACTCACTTGACGAGCAGCCTTCGTTTTATAGCTTAATGCTGTTAAACAATGCTATCATCTGCTTTCTTATTTTGTAACGCTGTTTAGCACTAATGATTCATACAGATAATGTATACACTGTGTAACAGAAAATAAATACCATGGGGTTTGCTAGAAGAAAGGTAATACAATATTTGAGAGCCTTGTTCCCCAGAGAAAGGAAACTGTAATTTTTGTTTCCATAATGGTTCTGCCTGGTGACTTTTGAGCTTCTCAGTCTGTGGGACTGAGCTCCTGCTCCCCACTGCCTTCCCACAGCAGGCTGAGTTCAGCCCTGAGGAAAGTCTGGAGGACAACCCCGTGTTTCCTGTGGGGAAAGAGGAGCGTAGCTCAGCCCTGGAGCTGCTGAGCGGCTGCGCCCATTGGGACGGGCTGTAAGTTTACAGGTGGGTGGTGGCAGCTCCCTGGATCTCTCTTTAGGAGACCTCACATCCCTGCAGCAGTTCATGCAGAGCTGTGAATGTCAGGAGCTTGGGGTTTCGTCTTCGTGGCTTTCCTCCAGTCTGAGGAGTCTCCCCCCACCTCCATAGTCCCTCTCTGCTACTCCAAGTATTAGTAGCTGCTGGAGTTTGGTGGATGTGATTCAATGCCATGCTGTAGTCACAAGAATATACTCTATCCATCAAATAACTCGAGGGTGAATTGCTGAGTTTCTGAGGCATGCTGTTTTAGTCTTCATGGCCTGCAGTGATTTTGGTGAAGGAAGCTCACCACAAATCACAGTCACAGGTGTTTTTTTCAGAAATCCAGAGGGCATAGCCCATGGTCAATAATTTAAAAAATAACTAGTGATTATGTAGCCTTGCCACTGGTGGGGATCTTCTTACAGAAGGCTGAATTTCAGAGGCTGAGTGCTTAATGCCAGGGATAGGCTCAGCTGAAGCGTGTTAAGCCCCTCTCGTTTCATTAGTGATGCCTGCTGCAGTGTGCGCTTCCGGACGCGCTCTGGGGGAACAGCTCTGCTCATCACCAATTAGTTGTCGGAACAGAAATCAAGTTGTCATTCCACATTCGTTAATTCTGGATCTTTGCACTGCAAAATCACCTGGCTGTACCAGAGGGATCCAGGACAGGCACTAAGTCCTGATCATGTTCCTATTGAATTTTCCAAGGTGCACATTGAGTTTTGTGCTGGCTGTTGGGTGACAGATGATGTGGTCCAGCCTGAAGTTAGAGTGCTTTAGGTCCTTTGAAACAAAGTCATCAAGGAAAAAGTAGTGCTTTCAAAATTTTTATCAAATTTGAATAGTTGTAGTGAGTTTTTACCTGTTCAGTACTTTATGTAGTGTGGCTGTTGCAATTTTTGCCCTGATACAAGACGATACAGAGTCTTGTGGACCCACGCCCACATTCAGTCCCACAGAATACTTCAAATTCTGAATATAAAAATTGCCCCCTATAACCACAATTCACACCCTTTGTTGAAAATTCCCTCCTGCTCTCCTCTCTCCCAACTTTGTGTTTTTGTCATTTGCTAAACAGATTGTAGCTTCAGACAAATAGCTTTCCAATAATAACTAGAGGTGGTAGCAGACGTGTCAAGGATATTATAAAATCCTGCTGTCTGTGCTGTTTTGCTTAATCCTGACAGCACAGCCAAGAGAACCAAGCACTGAACAGAAGGGATGTAAAATCTCCTAATTCAGTATAATGACAGATAGCATACTTTGCCCTTTTGCAGATCTTTTATGAACGGTTAAAGTTATGGCTAGGCTTGGATTAAGCAGCGTTTCAACCAAAATATTGCATTTGGGTCCTTCAGACATTGAGTCATTTGAAAGATGGGGGAACATTTAATCTTACACCCACACAGACATCTTCATTTCCAAAACAGGATCTCTCCTGACATTTAATGACTCTCCAGCCTGTGTTGAGACTGAATGTTGAAAGGAAAATAGATCAGTCAGCAAGGGAGTGCTAAAACTCTCTCTGTACTCGTTCAAACATCATTGTCAGCATCTCTGACTTTTGGGGGTTTATACATGCTAAGTATTCTGGATATTACTCTTTATAGCCTGGAAAAATCTTTATTATGTGTATTTCATGTAGCAACTCTTCTTTCTCATGAATCCCACATCAATATTTCACTACCCAGATCCACCAGGAGCTGGTTCTCAGCCTCGCCTGGGTTACTGATTTCCTTCATGTCTGATCCCTTTTGGTGAGTCATTTGTGCCTCTTGAACTTGACTTGGAACAGCTGGAAAAAGGAATGAAAAATAGAAGCTCTGGAAACTGCTTACTGTGTCTCATTTGAGCTTTCATAGACGCAATTCGTTTTTAAAAACATCTGTGTCATAGATGAAATATCAGGTGATTCTAACCTCTTACCTGTTTTAATGGCAAACTTTTCTCAATTAGGTTTTTCATGAGTGATGGAGATTTTGAGTGAATGCTGTAGTGCCAGTCACTATTAGGGCAGAGAGTTGTCAGCGAAGTAAAAGGAAGGTTTTAGGTGAAATCTAATTATAGGTGATTTTGAGACTGGTTAATTATGTCACTTCTTTAATGAACTTGGCAGTGTCTGAAGGTGTCAGTAGCCCTCATGAGGATCAGAATATCCTCACTGGCATTCAGCAGTTTGCTGGGACCAGACTCTTCTGAAACTGCCCCCAAATAATCAGCTCACTTTCACATGGCGGTAGACCAGGAAGCCGAGAGCTACGCAGAGTCAAAAGAAGACCTAGTTAAAGCAGGCAGCCACCTGCTGGGAAGTTCACAAGATGTTGTTTTATCTTCTGGGTTATTTTCTGCCCGTGCCTAAGAGAGTGGGGATATCTGGGAGAAAAAACAAGATCCAAGGCTTAGAGGTGGCAGCTGTGAGGCAGCAACACATGCCATGGGCTTGGGGTGACTGCTCTGGAGTTCTGCTTGAACATCCACCATCAGAATGAACCACATTATAAGGTTTTTGTTTATTTACCTACCCTGGCAAGCCTGCCAGTGACACGATATGAAGTTCAACAAGGCCAAGTGCCGGGTCCTGCATTTGAGTCACAACAACCCCATGCAGCACTACAGGCTTGGGGAAGAGTGGCTGGAAAACTGCCTGGCAGAAGAGGACCTGGGGGTATTGGTTGACAGCCAGCTGAATATGAGCCAGCAGTGTGCCCAGGTGGCCAAGAAGGCCCATAGCATTCTGGCTTGTATCAGGAATAGACTGGCAAGCAGGACTAGGGAAGTGATCGTCCCCCTTGGTGAGGCCCCACCTCAAATACTGCGTGCAGTTTTGTGCCCCTCACTACAAGAAAGACATCAAGGTACTGGAGCGTATCCGGGGAAGGGCAACGAAGCTGGTGAAGGGTCTAGAGCACAAGTCTTATGAGGAGCGGCTGAGGGAACTGGAGTTGTTTAGCCTGGAGAAGAGGAGGCTGACGGGATACCTTCTCGCTCTCTACAACTACCTGAAAGGAGGTTGTAGCAAGGTGGGGGTCAATCTCTTCTCCCAAGTAACAAGCGACAGGATGAGAGGAAACAGGTTCAAGTTGCAACAGGAGAGGTTTAGACTGGATATTACGAAAAATTTCTTCACCGAAAGGGTTATCAAATATTGGAACAGGCTGCCCAGGGAAGTGGTGGAATTGCCATCCCTGGAGGTATTTAAAGGATGTGTAGATGTGGTGCTGAGGTACATGGTTTAGTGGTGGTTTTGGCAGTGTTAGGTTGATAGTTGGATTTGGTAATCTTAAAGGTCTTTTCCAACCTAGGTGATTCTATGATTCTATGATTGTATGAAATTGGCCAGGAGAGTCAACTCTCCACTTATGCCATGGACATTTGTTAATTTGAGATTCCCCGAGTTGAGGGGAGCTGCAGAGGCTGTAACCCAATCCTGAGGAATTACCACCAAATCCACCCCCTCTGGAACCCTAAAAGCCCATGCAGGTGGCTGCAGGACAGCTCCGCCCAGGTCATTCTTCTGCTGCAAACCTCCCTCCAGGTGTCCTACTGTCACAGGGGAGGGTAACACAACTGCTACTGCCAAATGAAGTAACACAGTGACTCTCCGCTTTCCTCTAACCGTTATTTGTGTCTCACCGAGTCCTGGTGGAAACAGTTTAACTTTTCCTGTGGGGACAAATGTCAAAATGAAACCCAGTAGCAGATGTTTTTTTCCAGCAGCTTGATCTCTGCTATTTTTTCTGAGAAGGGACATTTTGTCTTTATTTTCTTTACATTAGTTTTCATCATGTGTTTTTTTTCTTTTGTTTGCAAAAAAATAAGAAAAGCTGATAGGAATTTAGAGCTGAGGGTAAAATGGTAAATGTGCTCTTTTCATTGGCTGTAAGTCACTTTGAAATATGGTTTATAGCATGAACAGCATCTGTGTGTATAGAAGACCACTGAACAATTTTGTCCTTTCTGCTCTTTGGTGCTGACCCATTATAGCTTCATTCTAAACCACTTTTTTAAAGACAGAAGGCCTTCTTGGGAGAATGGCCTTGGTTTGGTGGCATGGACATAGGCACCTGTGTTGGACCAGGAGGTGTTGGTTCATTATGACCCTGGTAAAAAAGTCACTCAGGCTCTGCACAGTATCAATTCAGGTGCCATTTGTTGGGTCCAACACCATAAAGAGAAAGGCAACAGCAAAAATACTTTTGTCTGCTGTGAGATGCTGGAGACGCTGAGTTGTGTGGTATGGGGCAATCTCCAGTCTGGGCACAGCACTCTGAGCAGACCCCAACTCTTCTGTGGTTACCCCATTCCGGTCATTTGAGCTCTTCTAGGGTTTTCTTACCAGAAAAACCCTCCATTCATCATTTCTACTGCCAAACTGGGAGGACGCCCACATGAGAACTTGTTGCTGCACCATCAGATAAAGGCAAGGCCGCGGAAGTGCGTAACGGTCAGTGCCGAGTGGGAGCTGCCTGTGGGCCCCTCCATTACCATCATCCAGCTGAGTCTGCCTGGCACTGAGGGAGAGGTGCAGCACATCACAGGCCTGAAATAAGTCCGAGCTCCACATGCATGGCTTTGTCAAAAAGTTCGCATTCAAAATAGGTGCCTTAATTTTATTTCAGCAGAAGCAGCACTCTCCTCTATCATGTGTTAGCTAATGCTCCTGTTAAACTCAGTAGTTGTTTCTTGTGGTGGATTAGCTGTAGTTTCTTCTGTTCCTTGGGAAGGGTATATCACCGTCCATATGTTTAGTCCTCCTATACAATTAAATCATTTAGTAAACAAAAGATAATGAATATCTTTTGTGTCACAAATGATTATCATTTGTGTCTTGAAATAAAATTAGGGAGGAAAAACGCTGAGATAAAACAATCCAAAATGTCAGTTTTTCTAATCCTATAAAATTTGAATGCATTGAAACTCACAGATTTTGAATAGATTCAAATTCTGCTGGATCAATAACAAAAACTATTGAACTGGTTATTGATACAGTTTTGGTTTGATAGTTTCTTTTTGTTCAGTTGCTCCTTTTGTACCATTTCTTAGCAAAAGGGATTTTTGAGAAACACAAGGACAGAAGGAGAAAGAGAGGGACAGCGAGAGAGAACAAGAGAGGGAGGAAGGCAGGAGACAAAGAAAGAAAGAAAGAAAGAAAGAAAGAAAGAAAGAAAGAAAGAAAGAAAGAAAGAAAAGAAAGAGGGAACCCCCCCAAAATTTATGTGTTTTAGCCATAGATCTATTGTGGTTCCTCTTGCTGGCATACGGTGCCTACTTTAATTTTCTTGAAATTAAAAAATGGCAGAATTGCTGTACTGAATCTGCAGACACATCTTTCTGACTTTAATCGTCTTCAACACATTATGTCTGTAACTGCTTGTCCCTGCTGCTCAGTACTTGCATTATTCAAATCTGAACTTTACATCTGACTTTCCTTCTAAAGTTTGTCAGAAACTATCAAATTCACAATTTCAAGTATAAATTTGTTATTACTCAAACGTCAATTAAAAAGATTGGTCCAGTTTCCAAGTTAAAATATGAAGAATTTTCAGACTTTTTTTTCAGTATACAGGGCCAATACAGAAAAAAAAACCCTCAACCCAACCTTAAAAGGATTTACAAGAGTACTAGTTCTCATTTTTTAATTGGTTCCACTTGTTTCTTCTCACACCTTTTGCCAGCCATCAGCTGTGTTTCCTTCAGATCCTTCGCCTGTGAAAATTGTTCACCAGTCCACAGCTCTTGTCTCCTCCAGTGTCTCCTTAATATTTCTTTCACAGTGCTTGTGGGGAGGTAATTCAGCAATAATGATCTAAAACAACATTAAGGTGAATATTCTTCCTATCTGAGTAAGGGTAAGATACATTATAATGATTTTCTTACCTCTCCACTGGCTTGTTGTTTATTGATGTATGACTTTTGGTTCAGTTGCTTAAATGGTTCAAGGCAGGATAAATAAAAGTTAATGGACTATAGGCTCATTTTAGTCAGTTTATGAACGCCATTAATATTGGAGCCCAAACTCTGGTCAATTACAGGGAGAAAAAGTTGAATCTTCAAAAACTGAGGATAACTTCTCCTTTATATGTATTTTATAAGCCCATATAATCTCTTGACTTCTCTTCCTTTTGTAATAAGGTTAATTTTGGTCTCTGAAAGAAGAAATAAGATGATCTGCCATTAGTGTTTCTTGTACCTGGAGCATCCGTCATGACATACAAGCAAAAATGGTTTGTCTTTTCTGGAAACTACTGGCTGCAATAGAGAGGAGCATGTCACGTTCATAGCAGGAGCTCCGTCAGGCTCCATATAATTAGTGGTGGTTTTAAAAAGTTAAGTCTAGATGGTCTAACAGTGTTTGAAGTAAGGTTGGTTCTTTCCTAGTTATTCTTGCTCTTCCCTTCACATTTTGAATTCTAGAAAGTGAGGGGGTGGGGAGGTGAGAGAGGCAGGGCATCTAAAAGCCTTCTTCCCTTTTAAAAGATTAAGGCATCCTCCACCTGCACTGCTCCTTGTAATGCCAGTAGAAATTTTATATTTCGTGCAAAGATAGAGCTGTGGCCCAAAGCCTGCAGAGTATTAGGAAAATACAGGCTCCCTGCTTGCTCATTAAGAGTATTCTTTTCTTATCTACAAATATATGCAGATAAGATGCTAATTATGTGGATCCATCTGTTGTATTTAAAGTGTCGTAAATGTAGATCCTAAGTTTAAAGCTGTTCATAGAAGCTTATTGTATTTCAAGTCTTTCTTTTTAGAGTATGATTTTTTAGAGTACTATTTGCATCTGGAGCAGAGTTTAATATGCTGGGAAGGTGTGCAGGTTGCCTGTGGGATAATTGTGAACCGTATTTTCCCTCTCTTTTGGGAATGTCCATGACAGAGCATTTTACTCACCCTGGCCACAGCTACTACCATTTTTGTGACATCTGCTCCCAGCACATGGACTATACATCTATTAAACACTGGGGGGGGGGGAGGAGATGCTTCCCCTCTTTCTTCAGCAGTTAGCCGTTAGCTGTCTTCAGGTGTTAACCTGCTAGAGAAGAACTTTTATCTGAGCATTTCTACAAATTTATTTGCCATGTCCAGTTTGTGGGTGTTTTGTGACATTGTCTGGCATGAATAAAGCCTAGGAAAGGGGAGGGAAAAGGAAAGAAGCTTAGTTTTGATGACCTGATGGTCAGGTGGTAGAACTGGGAGCTCTTTTGATGCAGCTGGATTGTCAGAAATATACTGGAACTTTTCTTTCAGATTTGCAACAGAACTAAAATAAAAAGAAACAGGGAGATATCCAGGCAATGCATTGCTGCATCAGCAAGTTTGCAGATGACACCAACCTGAGTGGTGTCATTGACACACCTGAGGGACAGGATGCCATCCAGAGGGACCTGGACAAGTTTGAGAATTGGACCTGGACAAGTTTGAGAATTGGGCCCTTGTGAACTTCATGAGGTTCAACAAGGTCAAGTGCAGGGTCCTGCACCTGGGTTGGGGTAACCCCCTGGTATCAATACAGGCTGGGGGATGAAGGGATTGAGAGCAGGCCTGAGGAGAAGGACTTGGGGGTACTGGTGGATGAAAAGCTGGACATAAGTCGATAATATGTGCTTGCAGCCCAGAAGGCCAACTGTATCCTGGGCTGTATCAAAAGAAGCATGGCCAGCAGGTTGAGGGAGGTGATTCTGTGCTTCTCCTCTGCTCTTGTTTAAAGGTCCCTTCCAACCCAAACTGTTCTATGATTCTGTGATCAGTGGGGGAGTCCCAGATGTCTAGCATCCTATGTTTCTCTTCCATTTCAAAGCAAACCCACATAACACGTGGCTTGCTTAAGGAACACAACTAAGCGTTCGCATTTATCTCTTGAGTGTGCACTTGACATTCAGGATTGCTTGTATGACAGCTCTGACACAAAGACCCCTGAGGTAGCACAGTGAGTTTCCCCCACTCCTCGCCACATTGTCCAGCACAGATACAGACCTTGGCAGGCTTCTTGCCTTTGCTGTCCCTCTCAGATGCATCCTTGGAGAGCAGCGTGACAAGAAGGCAGGCATATTTGCAGGCTTGTAGTTTCCTCTCGTGGTCCAGCAAGGTGTGCCAAATATATTACAGCAGCTGATAAGAATTTCCATTAGATGATATTAGAAGACACTGGGCACCTTTCAAAGAAGGGAAGTGGCCATTTTTCAAGCAAGTTGAACCAACAATCAATAAGGACAGGAGAAATAAATTTGTGCATGGGTGGCTTCAGTCAGGAAAAGCAGGATGGAAGTACCGGAGCATTGCAGTAAAGCAGACCGGTGCTATCCTATTCAATTGCTATGGCTTGGAGAGACCTTGTATGAAATTAGGGGGCTACAAACCAGCAGTTTTGCTAGTCTCCATATAATTGCTTGGCATGTGAGGAGGCCCTTCAATCCAGATGCTGAAGGGGTCTCTGCCTAGCTCTGTCCTCATTTTTACTACAAATCGGTATCTGTGTCAGGGAAGGACACAGACTGAGATCAGTGAGCATGAGTTGACATCTACTACTTCAGAGAGATATTTTCTTAACAACATGATGAACTCTACTTGGCTTTTTGAGGAAGAAGTGTTAAGGGCAATATCTTTGTATCTCATACTGCATTCTTGCTTGTACATCATAACATCTATTGATATTGGCCAGAAAGCTTGCTGAGTGTATCTTAGAAATGTATGTGTACTAAAAAGTAAGAATTGATAGGATTTGGTTGGGAAATCTGTGTAATCTTCCCTTTAATTTTCTCAGGCCAATTGTAATGATGGAAATTACTGTTTGCTTTGATTCTTACTAGTTCACTATCTTTTTCCTGAAAATATTTGAATGTTGAAGCAACTCCCAACACATCACAGCTCCCACCCTGTCATCAAGGAAAATGTGGCTGAGTTAAAGCTTAGTTCAGATTCAGGATCTGAGCCCTTGAATGTTTGCGATGCACAAACTTCAAAAAAATGCAAACCTCACCCAACAGTGAGTCATCAGATGTGAGAGAGGTCTAAGGAGCATTCTGGGAATCTTTCATTATTCTCAGTTGTTGACATTGCATTGGGTACTACATAACTGTTTGGTCACGGAGAAGTATTTCTTGTTGGAAGTTAGCCTGCAAACAAGGTACTGTGCTTCCTCACAAAGGCTTGTGGCTCCTGGAAGTGAAGCTGTGTGAATAGCTTCACAGACAGGTTAAGAAAGATTTGACAGAAGATAGGAAATGCCTATTGAAAGCAAGTCCTACTACATCATCCAAGTGCTATCAGAAATGTGTAACCAAGTCTGAACAGCTTCAGTCTGGCAGGCAACAGCTATTAAAGCTACAAAGAAATGTAATCAATTTGTATTTTGCATATTGACTGCTGCACTTTCCAAGATACACCTTCCTATGCTGATGCTGTCACAGTCCATATGCCATCAGCAGTAACACCCCCAACTTCCCTCCTCATGGATGGAGCAATGGAAGGGGAGCTAATACAATTTGACAACCCCGTCTGAGCCAGGATCTGCAGCAAAAGCTGGCTCACATACTTTGAAAAGGTTTAACAGAGGTTCTCCCCCTGCTCCCTGACTGGAGGGGTTATATAAAAGACTTTTTAATATTAAAATATTTCCTTTTTTCTATGCGGTCTTTAAAATAAAGCCTCTGGGGCTGTTGATATCTCTGGTGTTATTGCTTTGAAGACTGCATAAAATGATTTTAAGGGAGAAAGCTTTTAAAGGACTCATCCATTTCTAACATTGGCAATCAATCTTTGTAGCTTTAGATATAAGTGGAAACTTTGATATAACAGAAGTTAAAGGCAAAAGATTTTACATGACAGTTTGAACAGATGCATATTTCTCTGTGCTGAACTTTCATTTGTTAGGATTACGTTTAGTGAAGGATGCTCTGTAAAATTGCAACTATCACTGCATTTGACTGTAGATTGTTAAGTGTAAAAGATCTTCTGTCTTTTATGTTGCTAATTCAATAAAGAGAAAAATAAAGAGAAAAATGAGACTTTTCTACCTAATAGCGAGGAATCCACAAGAATTTTAGCACATTAGCCCCTGTGTCAGCACAGAAGGAAAAACTAGGCACATTAAGCAGTATCTTCTTTAGAAAGCCAAGAAAGAAATGTCTGATAAAAATTGTAAAAGATCTTTAAATTGACTTCATGCTATTGGGACTTGTTGCTGTGTGGAAGAGTTTAGGGTACAAAGCTTCATGTTTTACAACATGGTTTCCTCATTTCCATTTCTGAGAATTCAAAATACTTCTCATACTTTGAATGATGAGATTTTTTCAAGCTTTTGCAAAACCAAAAAGACCAGGGGTTAAATGAAAGGAGGGTGAGCTGTGAGCATTGGGTTGTGGTGTGAGACTTTTATGTTGTACATCATAAAGGTCAAACGATGCTAAAAAGAAGGAATCAGACTAGTAAGAGTCCCTAATGTGACTGATGGGACTCTCATTCCTGGGGAAGAAGGTGTTAACTTTTCTTATGAGATCCTGGAGTTCACAGGTCCGGTAAATTTACCATTGGGCATGACCTTTGGTCATGAGAGGAAGGCCTTTCACCCTCATTTTAGGGCAGTGATTCTATCTTGAGTCTAAGAAAATTTTAAAATGAAAGGGGGGAAAAAGTTTCTTCTTTGACAAATGACAGATTCCAGTATAAAATTGTTTCATTCAATCTATTTTATTTCACCATCTATAACTGAGTTCCACATCTTGGTTGCTCCAAGGTTTTTGTAGCAGCAAGAATACCATCACCACAGAAGAACTGGATGACGGACTTCTTATTTCCAGATCAATATGAATCTTCTGTTATTGTTGAACTAAACTCAGTCTGCTCTTCTAGCATCTTTTCTGCCCTTCCCCATCACTTCTTCAACCTTTTCCTTATTTACTTTTCACCCAAGTTAATAATATTTAAGTACTGCTTTTCCTTAAATACCTATTTTGGGGGTTTTTACTTTCATTATTGTAAAGAAAGAAATACAACATAAGTTGACAGCATCTTTCCAAGAGGAAAAGAAATTATCATATGAACTCTCTATTTCTACATCTTTATAGCTACACAGCTGTATAGCTATCACTGGGGACCTTGTTTCTCTTATGTCTGAAATTATTTTTTGCATTTGTGATACTACAGCTGTTTAGATTACTTATTTCCTTCCATGTCTTTGAGTCATTTCCTCCATTTACATTTCCCTTAGAATCTTTCCTTTCTTTTTAGTTTACAAGAGACTTGGGTTTTTTATATGACTTTGTAACATCATGTAGGCTATATATCATATAGGAAGGCTATATACCTTTGAAATATGAAAATTAATGCTTTACAAATATCCACATGGACTAAACAAGCCTTCTGGTTTCACACCAGAAGTATATGGTATATGGTACTTATGTGATGTCTCAAAGTTTTAAGCTCATATAATTTACAGAGAAACAATAAGAGTATAACATTTAGCTATATTTTGAGCCATTATTCAATTCTTTGACAATCAGACTTCAAGGAAGAAATATTAACCTAGCTGACACTGTAATCAACCTCTTAGAAAGTTAAGCAGTCTTTCTCAAAATGCAGTCTACTGTAACTGTTACATCTGTCCATATCTGATCTATTCATACTTAATCAATTTGTAGTTGTGTTACGTGGAATTATTTCCATTTATCTATTACAAAAACTCTGCTTTCCAGTCATTGCCAAAGAAGTGGTATCCAGCTAGCCAAATCAGAAGTAGTGAGAACACCTGAAAAGCACGTGTTTCTCAGCTGAAGATGCAATCCCTGGTTCAAGTTTACATCTGGTCTAACTTTGCAATTCAAAACGACATCCATTTCAAAGTGTGTACTGCATGTACGACAAAATGCTTACCTTTGAGAAGGGGACTGGTCTTTCCCCTTCCCCAAATGCAAACCTGTATGCGTTTGTGAATGTTGTTGAGTACAGTTGAGAAAACAACAAAGGCCAGTAAAACAATAAAAATCTCCCCTTTCCCCCCCCCAGTGCCCCCCAGTTCTTTGGGATGAGCCTCTCTGACGCGCAGAGCAGCAGTGTTTCCAGTGCACTCTGGGGTCCTGGTCCCATGGTTACCCTCCCAGCATGTGTCCCTGGGTTAAGCCAGGGGATGCACATACCTGTCCTCATCCCAGCATACGCTCAGGACACAGCAAAAGGCACACACAGAGGAGGGGAAAGCTGGAAGGTCCTCACAGTCCCGTGGTCAAAGTGTGGATCTGCAGACAGATGTGAATGGAGTTGCTGGGTTGGTTTGGCTGGTGATGGACACGTGTCCCAGGACAAAAGGCAGGTGTCCCAGGAGGTTTGATTTACCCGAGATGCTGAGCACCGATCTAATATCTCTCACAGTGTGGAAGACCAAAGAAGACAGCTGAGACAAATTAGCAGGACAGTGTAGCACAGATTGCTGTCACATGTTAGAGACATTGAAATAATGTTTTTACGATGCTGATTAGCTCGATGGCCTTGTAGCTGTTGCACTGAACGAGCATGGTGAGTCAGGGAAGAGGTGTTCCTCCTGCCCTCCTCTCCCCTTGCCTTCAGGAGCCAGTTGCTGTCTGGTGGCAGCTCTTGGAGTGTGGATTTTATTCATGGCATCCAACATGTCACCCAGGATTTATGCCACGTCAAGGGGACTGTAATCCTCTGTTTAAAGTGCCTGTAAAGAAGGAATTCATGAAAGTCAGGCACTCTGTTGCATTAGTGAATGTTTATTGCAATTCTGATAGAGTACTTTCAGGTATCATAACTTTTGTCAGACCTGAGCTCCAAGCAGGGAGGCATAAATATCCAGGGGAAGGCTGCTGGCGCTGCTCACGGATCCGCTCGACATGCTCTCTCCAGTGGGATTTGGCTGCACGTAAGCACAGCAACTGTGAGCATCCTCCCCACTGGGACTTCTGGGGTGACATAAGGATGCAGTGAAATTTGCCAACACAAGCGTTTGGCTCAGCATACCGTTTGGAAAGAGGCAGGAGGGAAAAGAAGGAAAATGGGGAAGACCTGCCCAGTTGTAGAGGAGGCTTTAGGATAACGGCGATGTTGATTTAACCTTGTGTTGTCATTCCTCGCAGTTGCTCCAGCTGCCACAGATTCTGACTGTTCACCTAGAAAAACCCAATTTGCAGTCAGTATTGAGGAAGCCATAGTTCAGAGATTAAGAAAGGCCTTTTCCTCTCACCTCTGCATGTACTAAAGTCATGTCAGACTGAGCAGAGAACAGAAATAGAAAATATAACGTGTCCCTCAGCACTGAATAATTCGCATGATTTATTTAGCATCTTCTTTGCCAAGTGAGAAAATAACACATTATTACCCTTTTTCCTCTGAAATACTGGTGCTTGCCCTGCTATCTCAAAGTAGCCATTCAGGGTCTACCAAATATAACAAGAACTATTTTACCAGATGTTTTCAGCCTAACATGAAACAGAGACTGGCTCTTTGTTTTCCTAATGTGCTGGCGTGCTCTCTGCTCTCCGAGGGGAATGAACTTGGAGCCAGGTTAGTCACTCACCCATAGACAGAGTGGGGCTAATATTCAGATGAAAATGAAAATAATTATGATTTGAGTAGATCAAATTTCTCAGAGTATGAAATAATATACTGAGCAAAAGCTATAATTCACATGGCACAGTCACCCACTAATGACATTTCTAGGTTGTTTCTGAGTGATTTCAAGACACTGTGCCATAAAATCTTAATGCATTTTATTAGAATAAGCATGTGTTTTATATGTAATGATTAGCAAGCTCCAGGGCATAAATGAAGCAGTAAGGGGCTTTCTTAGAGCATTTTTGTTGTATGATTTATTGTGCCTTAGAAATATTTTTCAGAACTGACATTTGTGAATGATAAGTAATTTTTCTGCCCGGTAATGTGGCTGGAAACAAAACCATGCAGAAAATAATGTACTTCTGTATTGTACAAATGCAGTTAATACTCTATTACAAGAAAAAAGCATTCTCAAAAAAGTTATTTCATGTCGCAATATGCAACTGTTCAATACACCAACTGATCTTGCACAAAGGGAGTCCTGTGATGAAGGTTTTGATTGTTCTTAGATAAACAAAAAGCAGCCTTACAGATTTCATAATGACTCATAACAGAATGATTCATGGTAACTAAGCTGTTGGGGTCTTTGAAGAAGCTCAGGGCCTGAATTTTGCATGTGTTAGAAATATTTTCCTCCATTTTGATGGTGTTAAGGAGCAGCGAGTTAGGCATAAATGGCCTCTATGGTCAGTTAAAAGTACTCCTAAACCAGCAGAGTTGTGAGAAGTTGTTGGGCAGGCTTCTGAATCAATGGTTCCCCCAGGACCATGCAGAGTTGGTGCTAAGGGGAGCAACATGGCCCAGATGGAAAGGTTTAAAGCTTCAGAGTGGTGGATGGTGCGGACACTCACCACACAGTGCCCCAGCACCTTGGCATAGGGTGTATTAAGCAGCACAGATAAATCTGCCAATATCCCTGTGGGACAACTGCATTTTACTTATCCCTCCAAGCAAAAAAAAAACATCCTTTGCTTTTTACTTTCTTGACTCTTCATTAATCTACTGAATAGACACTTTGTTTGTGCTCATCCCTTGTTCCTACATACCCGCTTCAAGTTCCCATATGAGCTCTCCTCCCACGTGAACTCTCCTCCCCATCACTCCATGTCCTCGCTAGCTGATGCCAGTTATCTCCCATCTCACTGCTGTTCAGCTCACAAAAGTTGTATTTCCTATTTTAGAAGCATTCCTATTTCAGCCATCCCTTTGGCTTTTGTTCTCATCACTCCTTCTCAAGCTGTGTCTGTTTTTTGTGACATCGAGACATTTGGTTAAGGCTATTCTGAAGAACAGCTTTCTTCTTAAAATTGCCCAGCAAGCCAACCTAGCTCGTGGGCTGGCCTGACTGATCAGCCCTGGCAGCCTGCAACCCTCAAGAGATGGAGAAAGCAAGGTTAAGCTCATTGCCTGTCTGTCACTGATCACAGCCTCAGCTGGACTTCATGGGTAATGATAACTAGGGCCCAGATCCAGTGTAAGCAGATCTGATTTAGGACTGGATCACCCTCTGGTGATGTTCAGCTGTGTTTCTCTCTCTCCATTGTCTCGAAGCACTAGCTAAATTATTTCTACTCAGGGCTTTTGTGTGCTGGAAATCTAAACCATGGGTGTGTCCCTGCATAAGGTGACCACACTGGATCTGGGCCATATAATAATAATTCTTACTACTCAGTGAACTTGATATTACATGGGATAAGCATATATAAATGGCATAGTCCTGGACTTTAATAAAGCTGAATCTTCATAATCCATGTGCTGGTCATTGTGGAATATGATGATCTAATTAAACTGCGCTTTGCACCTTTCTGCTCTTTTGTGTTAATCTCTGACTGAGCTCCGAATTAATTTGACTGTTTACATGCTGTAAATCCCAGAGTGGGTTTTGCCTTTGTGGGACTTTGATGTTAATGCAAAGAAACCAGTGAGTCCTGAAAAGTCAAGGCTGTTTAATTTTATTGAGATACCCAACACTGAGGTTTAGGTGGTTAAACCAGTTATTTTATTTGGGAAACTTAGGAAAACTCACAGCTGTGACACGGTAGCTCAAAGACTCCTGCTTTAATGAGAGGCATGCAGATGTCTGTTATTCAAAGCACGAGATAATCATCAGTGTCTGAACAAATTCAAACTGATATCAGCTTCTGCTCATTTTATTATGCAATTTCCACTTACTCCATCTGTCACTCATATTATAAAAAGGAGATGCATTGATAAAATAGAGGATTTACATGCTTCCTGGAAATAAAACCTCAATAACCAGACAGCGGCATCTGGTTTCCACAACCATTGATGAGAGCAGTTGTGATCTCTTTCTTAATGCAGGCATGATCCAAAGCATGTTGAAATTTGACAAAAGCTTCTTCATCCTCGTAGTCTAGCTCATTCCTACTGAACCCTTGAAGCTACTGCAGCATAAAATCTGGCCCCACAGTATATTCCCTTTACAGCCTTAATAAACTGCACTTTGATGCTTCTGACTTGTGTCTGAAAATGTGCCCGCAAATTAGACTTCACAGATGCATTAGTAGTGTAATTGGGTTGCATAGCAGGTACCCCTCACAGCATTTTTTACATCTAGAAAAGAGAATTAGGATCCGGTGCAATTTTTTAATGTCCTTAAGAAGATCAGAGGGAAACAATAAACTCCATTAATGGGATGCTTCAGTGTCATAGCACCAAGGCTTCTTCTGCTTCTTCCCACATTTTCGTTGCCAGTGTATCACCTAGACTGGGATGCATATGATGGAGAGAGAGCCTAGAAATGAAGGAACGTCAATTAAACCTATTCTTCCTCCTAGTAATGCTTGAAATCCTCTGATGATACCACCTCAATGGCTGCAAATCCCCAGTTTCTGTGCTGAAGAGCCCTGAAACGTATCCAGTTACAGGCATGAGCCAGCCCTGGGTCCTGATCCTGCCGGTGGGATGGAGGGGGCCTGTTTTCACCCACTGCCAGACTGGAACGTGGTCCATGGGGGCGCATGAGGCTGCTGGAGAGGGTTATAGTTCACCAGTGGTCTGAGTGATAACAAAGACTCAATTCTCTGCTGGAAGTTGAAGACGGGAAAGGGGGAGGGCAGGGGAGAAAGAGAGACAGAACTGTTTGGAGCAATTCATTCACTAATGAACTTCTGGGGGAGGACAAGTGGGACCTGGCTGTGCTTGGGTGTTCTGCTTGAGACCAAGCAAACGTCTTCCTTTTCCCTTACAAAGATCTTAGGCTTATTGTTTCATGCCCTAATAAATATTGCATTAAAATAGTTGGCAAAATAATGCCAATAAATAATGCATTTCTCCCAAGAGATTAGGCAAAAATCTAACCCAACCCCCACACACGCTGCAACATGCCCTAAAATTGGTCACACAACTATCGCTCCTTGTCTGCACTGTTTTTTCTTGCCTGGCTTTGATGCAGTGATTTGACCTAATTTAGCTCTGTCTGTCCCATGGCTATCCACAGTTTCACGAGGCAGAGAGCAGGGCGGCTCACCAAGCCATCCCATCCCCGGCACTGCCTGCAGACTGCTGCCTTTTAGGAAAGGTGCTGCTGTGCTCCACATCCATAAGAGGATCATGATAATCTCCTTGACTATAAAGTTGATCTCAAGCAGCAGCGTTAACTCTTTTTTTGCTGTTGAGGTGAGGAAGGAGACCCACAAATAAAATCTTTGGATCTTTTTTTTCTGACATAAGCATTTCATTTGCTCCCTGGAAAAAGCAATATTCTTCCCAGGAGCTGAAATAGGATTTACTGTACATTAATGTCTTATTTTTTCTACTCTTCACCCCTAGCTTCTTCCATCTGTATTAAATCAGTCTCACTAGGTGACCTAAAATGTGTTGGCTAAGATTTTCCTATACTGAAACTCAAGAAAAACTAGTCTTATTAAAATAAAAATGACAGGTTAAGGCAAGAAACCTTGTGATGATTTCCTGTGTTCTTCTACTGTGGGCAAAATTGGAGTTTTTCATGACTCTGTGCTAAGCAAATTTCTTAAGCATTTAATTTCTTGCTGATGAGTAGCAGCCACCAGTGCCCGATACTGCTTCCCCCCACCCCCCATGCAAGGACTGAGTCAGCCTGGTTCTGGACACCTCCACCTTGAAATTTCACCTGGAAGATGCTGTTAAAGAGATCATCCAGTTTCCCATCTCCCCTTTAATAGCTGGGAAGGATGAGTGAAAGCTGAGCAGGTACAAGGGGACACAGAAATCGCTCTTGTCTTCCACTGGATCTGCGTGTAGGCAGCCCCTCTCTAATGATCCTGGAGGCTGCTGAATGGACTCACTGGAAATACCCATGAAACACAGGAACCACATCAACCATCAAATATTCAGGGCTTTAGTTGCCCCATATCCACTAAGCTACAGTAGCCCCACGGCGAGCACTTTACCTGCCACAAATGCAAAACAGCTTGACTTACCTTGACCTTCTCTCATCGTCTCTCCCATTGGTACGAGGCTGATTGTTCCTGCAGGCAGCTCACTCCTACCTTCTGATTCAAACTGGTATTTTAGTAAAATATCATGCCACCTTTCTGTCTTTCCACTCACATCAGAAAGCGTCACTATTATGGCTCTGTCTGTAAAAGCATCATCTGTCTGAGGAAAGAGGTCTGGCTGGGGGATAACAGACCAAGAGTGTCCCTGATTTCAAATGCTGGAGGAAAAAAAATCATTGCATAGCATTCACCAAAGCAAAAGGGCTTCTTAAAAAGGGCAAGCTGCAAACCGAGGCAATTCCAGCCCGGAGAACACTTCAGAAGAGAATATGAATCCCAGTTTCTCTGTCCTCGCTTTTCGTGGCCCCTGCTGACAGGAGAATTTTACTGACATTCATCTTCATCATTCATTTGCAGCATTCACCTTCTGCATTCAATACGCATTTTGACTGACAGAGAAAAGCAAAACGAGACAGATGTACTCGTTGGAGAAGGCTTATGTATAATTGAACATGTAAACATTTGCAAGCCACTGTTATTTTTATGATTATATGAATAACATTGTCTTGACTTGTGCTCATAGGCCTGTCAGGAGCTATGTAAATCTGGGCACAAAGCAGCTCGCTCCTAATTCACCGCACCACAGCCTCTGGGCATGCAGCGAGGGCTGGCGTGTGGTGCTTCGGGCACCCCTGCTTCGAGGCATCACATCACGGTGAGCACCAGAAGGTGGGTGTCAAAGACACCTTTTAGCACAGCTGGGCAGAGGAAAGACAAGCTGTACCTACTGCAGGGGCTTTACGTTGCAAACTGTCCGCCCAACTCCTTTTTATGGTGTGAAGAGTCAATAAAGTAAGTTGTTTATGTTCTGACGCCACTCTGCCTTTGGGAACTATCCAAAATCAGCTGAATTAGTGTCAGCTGAGTGGCAGGGTAATGACAGGAGACTCCTCAGAAGGCCGGTCTTGTGACAGTTCATAAGGAATTAGAAAACATTGCCTTTGCACAGCTTTGCAAAGGACTTTTTTAATGTGTGATACAGTAAATCTATTTGATGATTGTCAGCAGCATATTTTCAGTGCTGCCGCTCGCCAGGAGGAGCTTCCACCCAAATGAGATTTGGAGGGATCTTCACCCCCAGTCAGAGTAATGCTCTTTGTGAGTACAGTGCCTGTGCTCAAAAGGAATATTGCAGGGAGACCACCCTTCTTGCCCTGGGAGTTAAGCTCTCTTTGGTGGTATACATCGCTCACCATGGCAATGGGAATTGAATTTTCCGCTCCCTGAGCTCTCCTGGATACTTAAACCAGCCTCATGTAATACTATTGTGGCCAGTGTCATTGTACCACTGAAAACTAAACGAATGAATAAATTAGAGCCGTGGCGTTTTGGATTGCTGAATTGCATCCAAGCTTTTTATTGCAGTCATGAACTCCTTTTCCAATGACAGACAAAATGATGCTTATTAGGCAGTTAGGCAGATCATTGTAATGAACGAACGTGAGAAGTACAGTAGCAAGGCTGTATATCAGAGAACTGAGAGGGGATTATCTCTTAAGAAACCTCTTTCCAACACCAATTGCCTTTTGACTGCAGGGCCCCTTCGTATTACACAACAGTTTATTCTCTCTTATTGATGCAAGTAATCCAAGTTTATGGCTCCTATCACAATCTTTTCCTCCTTGGCCTTTTAACTGCCTTTAATATAGAAGCTATTCCCATCTTCTTGAAAGTTTGTGCTCCTTCAGCTTTCAGCTTTCATCCTGCTCCTATTTCCTATGTCTCTGAATATCCCTCAATGTCAACATTTGCAGTGCTCGGTTCCCTCTTGGTCTCATTTCTGTGCAGTTGTCTCCAAGGCTTTTTTCCTCAGCCCCACTTACTGTGCTGCTCCACAGCCAATCTTTGCCATGGGCAGCACTGCAGGTCCCCTTGGCTCTGCCCACGTCTCCAGGACTCGGTCAGGTGCCAGACCACTGCTTGGATGGCCCTTGTTCCCCTGATGTATCTAGACTGGACTCCTGACCTCTTTGGGTTGTTTTGCACCAAGGGCTTAAAACAAGCTGAACTGGGCTAGGGTTTGCCCAGGCTGATTTACTGGCTACCTGGGAGGAGATGGCCCTCTGCCCTTGGCACAGCACTTATGTTACCCATCGGTACACCAGCTTGGAGAGTTAATGCCAGCAGAATAATAACCCTGTAAAAAGCAGTGGGGTTTTTTTGCCAGTGTAGCTCCCTGAACTGGTTCATGTTAGTCTGAAATTGCATGAGGGGGCAAGAAGACGTAGCTGGGAATGTACAGAGTGTCTGACTATCCCTTTAAGTGATGGCACAACATTAGGTCTGCTCAGCTGTGACATGAAACGCACCCTGAAGTCATATTTTGTTGCCCATTAACCATCATAAGAGCAGGCTGCTTTGGGGAGCAGAGGTCCCATTGGATGCCCCTCATATTGCCACCTCTGCCTGTGGTGAGCTGCAGCACCTGGAAATCAACCCAAAGGAAAAAGAAGCCCCATTGCTCAGCTCTCCACACGGCCATGGCAAGTGGCAGTGAACATTTTCTGAAGGCAGTGGCAAGCTGTTGTGCTCCAGAGGAGGCAGGTGATGCTGTCAGTGTTGTTTTGTGCTGCAAGTCCTCATAGCGTGGTCTTTGGTGAACGTGAGGATGAGGGCAAGCTGAGTCTTTGTCGCCTCAATGGGAATGAAAGGTTAATGTGATGGGATAGAAGATTGTCACGTAGCGTTCGGAAGCGATGTTGTCTTCGTGTATATATATATATCTATATAAAATTGTTCTAGGAGAGCTCTTAAGTGCAGATGTGTTTTCCCGGTGAGACAAAGATAGAAACCTCCATTTAACTGCTCCCCTGAAGTCAGACCAGAGTGATCCATTTGGCTGTGGAACAGTTGCCCCAGGAGAGCCATAAACGTTTATTGCTTGGAGACCTTTGAAATTGGACTGGACACACCATGGTGTTCAGCGCAGATGAAAGCAATGTGCTTCAGGGAGCAAAGCACAACAGACTACCTCAGGGAATGAACCACCCCCTGTGAGGGGGGGACTGGATGCAAATTGTCCTTTTCTATCTCCACTTTGTGCAGGTCTGCTGGATCTATTAGATTCAGAGACCTGGAACACAGTGATCTGCTGCAGGGTACAGTGGCACAATTTTTTTTATTTTTATTTTTTGATAGATTAAGCTGGTTTAAGTATTTATCACTTGCCAGCCTCTCATTCCTGACTCTATGTTGCATCTTGTCCTCAGGAAGAAAAAAATGCTCATTTTCTACTATATCAGTTCCCAAGCAGCCACGTAAATGCTTGTGGCAATATAGTGCTGGGGCATTTGAGGAAGAAGTGATGATGGCAGAGTTGTGAGCAGAAGAGTGCAGACAGGGAGAAGGAAGCCTTTCAAACCATCCCTCAGTCACAGCCAGGTGGGAAGATGGACTAATTCTGGTTCCTGTTGCTGACTTTGTTGAAGTTACCCTGACACTGCTAACACGTTTTTCAGGGGACAAATTCAGACCCAGACTCATAGAGTGGTTTAGGTTGGAAGGGACCTTAAAGATCATCTAGTTCCAAGCCCCCTGCCATGGGCAGGGACACCTCCCACTAGACCTGGCTGCTCAAAGCCCCATTCAACCTGGCCTTGAACACTTCCAGGGATATAGACACCAAAACCTTGTCTTGATTATTTTTTATGTAAAAGCTGATTTCCAGGGACATTTTAACTAAAAATAGCAGATGTTTCCACTATCAAGTTTTGTTGTTGTTGTTGCTGCATGCAAATTGCAAAAAGTATCTCATATTTAATTTATGCTTATTTCGCTTATTTAAAAGCAAACAAAAGATGCATTCATAAACTCTGAGGTAGAGTATCGTATCTTTAACTGACACTTTTGCATTGTTTCCAGGGACCTGTTGTTCCCAACTGAGGTAGGTAGCTGCTGAGATTATCATAAGTGGAGGAGTGTACAAAATAGAAAAGGTACTGTGGGTTTTGTTCATTCCTGGAAATGCAGGATTTGTCACCCTGTTGGATTATACCTGCTTACCACATGCTCTGGCCAGTCCCCATGGCTTCTGCAAGAGGAACACTTACCGATATCTCAGCCTCTTCAGATCACAGCTTGATCTGCTAAGTTAAATGGCTAATTGAAGGTGAGTGCTTCAGTGTACATTAGTCAAACCCCGTAGTTAAAATGGCAGGTAATTTCTTTGTAGCTGCACACAAAGGCAAATGTCTCTGTTTCTTTTGTTCGTTGCCATCCCTACAGCCAGCTATGAAGGGCTGCTGATTTAATTGCATAATCTAGCAGAACTCAGTGGCAGGGCTTTAACTTAACCGTATCTAAGGTATTTGTGTTATACAGCCACTCTTCCTTCCACCTTCTTTCTATGCACTCGTTCCACATCTGCGTTAAGCTGCATGGGGGTGTTGGAAGATGCTGTAGACCCAGATGTCTGCTGGAATCTCAGACTGTGTAATTAGCTGTGGCCATCTAGACACTAGCTGGAGAGATGGGTCGTTTAGTGAATAATGCTTAGTTTTGCTGCCAAGAGTTGTATGTTCAGGTTCCTGCAGCCCATATCACAGGCTGTGAAAGTAGCTGTGCCCACTCGTTCTGGAGCAAGGGCTGTGGTGGGCTCTGCCCTTGGAAAAGTTTGGCTTGTTTATTTGCTTGTTGGTTTCGTTTTTTTTTTCAAGTGTTCCCATTCATGTTAAATAGAAGGATAGAAGGAAAGAAAGTTGAAGGGGTTTGAGTCCAGCCTAAGTCTGCTAATAAAATTACATGATTCACCCAATTGTTTGTTTTACTTTTGTTCTGGACTGCAATTGTTCAAACCTTGGGTGAACACCTTCCTTTCTCCTACCCCCTGTCCCTCAAGGTCTCCAAGCACCACACAGAGGCAAGAAATCCCTGAACCTTTTGTAACTATTATCCCCTCTTCTTCATATAGGGAAAAGAAGGCTTCAGGGGACAATATGAGTAACATAATGGTTGCACAGAATTCCTTGATGGGGACAGAACTTGGCTGTAGCCTTTGTGACTCCCAGATCTCTGTAGTGATCTTGGTAACATTTCTCAGTCATTATAGTTGCAGCTTTTTGCTTCGAAAAGCAGCATCATGTCAACTAAAGACAAAAATAAAGCAGTCCACCAGGACTTTATATGTGTATAATCAACCCCATGTATTTCCTGAGTTGCTCACTCTGCTCTTTGAATCCTACCAGCTAAAGAGCAGTCGGAGCTGCTTTGCTTTCCTCCAGAGCCCTGACCTGAGCACTAGCGGTGTCTGGAAGTTGCACCAGAAAGGCAGGGTGAAATGTGCTCTGTGGACCTTGGCCCTTTCTGCTTCATTACCGTGAAAAGCCTACAATTGAATATCAATTCATTTGTATTCAACCTGGCTGTTCTGCTTCCAGACCTCCTTTCTTGTCTGCAGCTGACAGGATGTCATGAGGAAGTGACAGGGCAGTGACGGTTTGTGTGTCATGGTCCACTTCTATTTGAACTTGATTTTTATCTAGTAATGAATCAAGCCACGGGAGTCCAGTCTGGGAAAAAAAGGAAGTGTCCCAAGGAAGCAAGCTGAAGCTAGGAAGTTTTTCAGTCCATTTGGAAGTAAGAATGCATTACAATGTGTTTTCTCCCTCCATACCAGACCCTGTATTCTCACAAGGTAGACTGGGTATAAAAGGGGTTTTGCATTATTTATTAGTGTGCCTCTGTCACACATAATGAGGGCTATAAAGTATGTAAGAGTTTATAATTGGCTATCTGCAAGAAGTAATCCTAAGGGGGCTGTGTAAGGATCAAATAAATTATGCTTCATTATAGTAGTTATGGCAAGGATATTAGAAAATTGTTTTTAGTTGGAGGAAGAAAAAGAAGCAGCAGAAAAAGAAAAAACCCTCATTACTTCCCAGACCCACTTCTGTCAAAGCCTTTACAGATTGAGGCAAGATTTCAGTCCTCCTCTTTAAAATTCCTGATGTGTTCAAGATGCTAAATAAGCAGTTGCCAAGATACTTGTACAAATAATGCATAAATGGAGTTTATCTAAATTGTTTTATTAATAAACTTTACTGAACTCTCCCATGCAGTTAAGAAGGAATCCCAATTCCCTACTATTCACCGTTGGCACATCAGCTTTCAGAAATGAAACTTTTATCTCTTCTTCTCAGGGGGATATGAATGCCTGTCCCCCCCTTCCCAAATCTAATTATTGCTCTGATAATTCAGAACAAGGATTCAGTGGCAGTAAAATACAAAGAAAAGAAGGATGAACAGCTGGTCCTGGAAGCTGTGATGGTATCATTTTTAAATGAACATTTACATTTCACAAAAGCCAGGACGAAAGGGATCTCCATGTTTCTGACTTTGTTATAGGGCTTTTCTGATGCTTCTGGATATATTTTGTGCTACAGTGGAGGTGGCCCTGGAGTATATAAGTTAGACAAGGAAAAGCCTTGTCAGATCCAGGAAGGAGGGAATATCCCTTCCCTTAAAGCAGTTACTGGGTATTATTCTAGTTTTAAATAGAAAGCTAAGGAAGGACAGAGTTTCTCTCGTGGTACAGTATACTTGGTTTTGAACAATTTCCAGCAGTGGATATTACCTGGAGAAATAGCGAGCTAAAGACTGTGGCTAAAGCTCTGGCTTCACTGAAATCAGTGGCAAAACCGACTGATTTCACAGGGGCCAGTTGTCCCCCGTTAGGTCTACTTGAATGGGTAAGGTTACAAGACTGCGCCTGCAAGGTCACATGTGCTTTTGTATGTTAAATGTAATACTTTCACAAGTCTAAAAGTATATCCCATACCCCTTATGGTGCCATGGTTGCACCGGCCCCTGTCCAAGCCATAAAGTGAACTCATGTTTTGGAATACATTAGTAAAACAGCATTTTGTATGGACAGAGTTTTGTGGAAACTATAGAAAGCAGGAGCCAACGGCAGGGACCAAGAGCGGCGGAGGGACTGCAGCCTCTGTAAGTAGCTCGGGTCAGCCTGCACACCAGAAACCTCACCTCGGCTCCAGCCTTGGGCTATCTGCTGAAGGCATTACTCTGTCAAACAACTTTGGCTTGGCAACACTTGCGGGTGGTTTTATTTGCATCACAGCAAACACAGGTCACTCATTTCATATCTGAAGTATAAGTTGAGGGGATTCAAGCAAGGATCAGCAGCACAAGTGGCCAGTGAGGAGCGGGATGTGTCACAGGAGTCAGCTGGTTCTGAAAGAAGAATGCAAATAATGGTTAGTATATGAGGAGAGTTGAAAATAAGGGACTTTTCCCCTTCCTCCTTGAGGACTTTATAAATAGTCGAAGTGCCATCATTAGTTGCTTCTGCAGCCATCTAATGTTCATCTCATAGCTTGTTCATTCTCTGTTTGTTCCCTATTTTTTCTTACATTCTCTCTCAGTCCTTGTAGGAGGTCCAGCCAATGCTACTATTGCTCCTTAGCACTCACTACTCTTAGGTCCATATAAGAATGCAGTCTTGTATCTAGCAATTGCATGCTCCAGTCACCAAGTATTAATCCATTAAGGCAATGATCTTGTAAATTGGAGCAGAAATATTAAGTGCTGGGGATGGCATCAAGGCGCTGATAGGCTTTCATCAAGGGCAGCCTTTATAGCAAAGATGTACTTGAAGAGTCTTCTGCTGCTCATAAAGCATCATTTATGAAAAGTTTTTAGGAAGAGAGAACAGTAATGAGCTCCAAGAGCCACACAGTTCATTTTAGGGTTTTGCTAGTTAGTGTTGCCATCACCTTCAAGGTCTTCATGTAACCTAATTTAACTCTCCTTTTGGTTTCTCTCAGTTGAAAGCAACGAGTTTGATTCATTATTCGGCTGCTCTGATAGTATTCTGGCATTGCTTTTTGTTTTTTGAAGGAAAAATTCCAACAGATTGTTGAAGCCAGCAGCTGCAGAAAACCTCCGGATAGAGAAGGCTGTATGGAATGGCCAATTCTAGCAGGAAAAACTGAATAAATTGAGACTGCTTAATCCATTGGAGAGAAAGATGCTGCAAAGGGGGAAGAAAATAAACTGCTCTCTCAGAGCCCCAGGAGGGGTTTCTCAAAGTCCACGGTTTAAGGAGTGAACTTAAATTAACACAAGGAAGATACAGGTTAGACAACATGAAAAGCTTCTGTTGCAGACACAGAGCCACAAGAACAGATTGTCTTAGAAGGTGGTGGGATCTCCATTGTGAGAGGCTTTTTAATAACAGATTAAAGAAATATTTCTCTTGGAAGGTGCAAGTAGAGCTTATCCTGGCTTTGAGGCTGAAGGATGGATTGGATGACTTCTTGATGTCCCTTCCAACCCAAGTTTCCAAGGCTTTTTTTGTGTTTTAAGTATGCTCTCTGCATAAAAGAATTTCTGAATGATACAGGAGGAAGATGGGAAGCAAAAGACTCTCAACATAAAGAGCTGGACAGTGCTGAGGCATTACTTCATTGTCTTGGGATAACTCACAGGTGGGTGGGGAGAAGAGGATTTCAAAATGAGTCAAAGGTGGGCTCATGAGCTCATCATGGGAGAAGCATACCCTTCTACCCAGTTCTTTCCTCTCACGCACTGGTCTTCATTACCAGAAAGAGTTAAGTATGTTTGAGATGTTGGTAAGGTTGTCCATATGGATTCTCTCTGGAGAGGATAAGCAGCAGCGCCAATTTTTTCTGAGCTGCAGATGTGCAATATATTTGTAACAAACTGCAGCTCCTATCCAAAATTATGATTTATCACATTTTGTGGCAAACTGAAAAATGGGACATATTTGAGGGAAATTGACTTGATAGAGTATTTTTTCCTCTGCAAATTGGGTCAGTTATTGAGTTGCCTTTGGATGGAAAGCACAGAAAATTCCATATTTTTCATTTGTTTTTAAAAATAAAAAATATCCTTTTCTTGGGTATGTCACATGAAGCAAACTTTAGAGCATATAAAAATAATGCAAAACAAAACACAGACAATCTGCAAGTATGGAAACAGTATTTTGAGTGTCACATAGTTCTCGTTGGAGCTGTGCTGAACCTTATCATCTCTTGTATTGAGAACAAAGCAGCTGAGAATGGAGTAATAGATGGTTTTAGTTTAATTGAGGAAGCCATATGAATGATCAGTTTCACATGGAGTCTATTATTGCTTAGATTTGACTACATTTCTTTGGATTTTACACTGTAATTCAGCACAAACTGCACGGAGTATACCTTTGTTCATGCATGGATTAATTCCTGTGCTTAGCTGCATGCTCTGCAAGTAGCCTTGTGGATGCAGAGGGTATTTAAAAAGCTGCTAAAAAGTGCTGCAGATACAGCAGCAAACAATACATTAAATTGACCTCTCCTTCACCAGTTCCCATGTATTTCACAACGCTTAGCTGTCTATGACTTATCCATCAGAGAGCTCTACACTGTAAGGACAGAGATGCATTTGATGGCTGCAGGCCTGTGCATCAACTAAGTTAGTGTGTACATTCTTGCAGAGTAGAGGGAGACTTAAACCTGTGAAGCACCAATAAGAATAGTATAATGGTAAAAGTGATTCTCAGCTGTGTTTGGGGACTGCCACTGACTTTTACAGCAGTTTATCTTACTGTATTTCCTAACTAGAGAAGTGGTTTCCAAACTCATTTGATTTGAGGGGTCTTACAGACTCTCCAGTAGAAATGCGGATCCATTCAATCTTTTTTCCAGGTATAGATTGCCTAATAGTGTGTATGAACTTGCTTGGAAGAACTCCTCGGTTTGCCAGAGGGTTTGCGGACCATTTACTGAAAATGGTACTTTGAGGTCTTGAGTATGGCTGAAGTTTTACTAAGATGTGTAGTGGTTGATCTTTCAGTGATCCTTGGACAGATAACTGAAATAAAACAAACTAAAAAAACTAGGCAAAAGCCTGGTATGTAGTGTTCTCCCACTGGATGTATGCTTCGCATCATTTCCAGTTCCCCTGTCACTTTGGGGATATGCCACCAAAAGTGACGGAATTGGATGAATATCTTTGTTGCTTTATCCAGCATCTACAAACTATTGTTTTTCACAGATCAGTGAACTAATAGACATGGAAAAGCAATTCTTTGGTATTTAACTGGTGTCTGAATATTTCCAAACGCTGGGACAATCTAGAGGAAAAATCACTGGAGTGGTGCTCAGGAGTCGGGCTGCTGCAGACTTTTCCTTAATGCTTATAGCAACCTTAGTCTGCCCAGTTTGTATTGAAAAGATATTACAATGCCTGTCCATTTATCCATTTGTCTGCTTAGGCATCTTCACGGACAAAGGATATATTTCCTCCATTCCCATTCCCTCTTCATGATCCTTCAGGAGATCAGTTCACGTGGTAGGAAATCCTTCTGCAAAAGCTCTGGCCAGTTTTGTCTGTTCTTCAGTTGCTATTGAAATGCGTATTAATGAAAAGATATGCCTTATCTGCTATGACTACATGGAGAACGATATATTTTGGGAAGTTAGTTATTAAACTACCTTTTATTAATTAGAGTAGGCACCCTTGTGTTTCTAATGGAGTGATTTCTATTTAAATACACTATGTCATATGCCATATGCTGCTCTAGACTCTTTGAACTGTCAAACATTTGATTTTGAGCCACAAAACGATGGGGTGAGCACACAGATGGGTTGTCACATAAAGAAGTCTGATGGCATGTGATAATGCTCAGGCTTTTTTTTTTTTTTTTCCCCCATAAAGCTTATAATGTACAAGCAGTGATCATGGCTTGCCAAACAAAAATGAGCTGACAGTCAAACTCCAGAGTGCTTTCTGGAGTTCTTCAAGCATTTCAGTTCCACTCTGCAGATTCACTCTGTCTTTAACTGAACCATGTCACATCTTTTTCAGAACAAGAGGTGTCAATCATTTTGTTGTGTGACAAACCCTAGGACGAATGATGCAGACACTCGCCAAAGCTAGTCCTGAGTGGTCTAGCTCTGTGGTAGCAATTGAGGCAGATCAAGGCCATTTTGAAGCAGCAACTTGCTTCCATAGAAATAACTTCCTTTTAAGGTAGACCATACAGGTTTACACTCAGGAGCAAGACAATTTTTCCTTTAATCTTCTCTTCTTCCCTAACATTCAGGTCATTTCCCATAAAGAAAGTCAGAATTAATGACAGGAATTGAGATATTTGCATCTTAAGGGCAGAAGAAGGTCAGAAGGATAGAAGATAAGGGATAAAATAAAGTGTAGGTAACTTTGGGCTGGATTCAGTTATGGATTCATACAGTTTTTAAAGGTGTTTACAATACAGATATCTTCCCTTGAGGTAGGTTTCCAAGCTCGCATTAAGATCAATAGATATCTAGGGTGAAATTCGTTAGCCTAAATCTAGATGCTTTGCACTGTTAGAGATACCCTAGGGTCTGCAGGACCTCTGCGTGGGCTGGCAGGTATGACAGGACTTAGGGGAAACTTGCACTGCTCTGCAGAGGCAGCTGGAGGCCAAGCAAGAAACTGAACAGCACTTAAACTGACAGAAGGTGACGTATTTGGGTGGCTAAATCCCACTCTGAATCTGTACTGCCAGTGAAGTACAATTCAGTCATTGACCCACAAGTGTCTAGTGCCATTCAAGATGCTCTTGTCTATCCCCCCTCCAGCTGCTAGTCCAGGAGCATCTGGCTTTCCCTATTGGCTCTGTGTCAAGTCTGCCAGTCCCATGTGAATGTGTTTGCTGTCTTAGAATTAGGTGAACTTAGATGTGTCCTAGTCATAGAGATATGTTTATGTATTCTTTAGGATGAGGAAAATATCTTCTGGACTCCACTGACTGTACTGACAAGGGTCTCAATTCAATTGCTGCTTCAGAGGCATCTCCATAGTTTTGGTATGCCCTGTGCCATCTGAGGCACCTAGAAAGGAAGACCCATGCTATTCTGGAACAGGAGCTGGTCTCCAGGTGGGCTACCCAGCTGAAATGCAAGTAGTCCTATGTGCATGCACGTGACTAGAGCCCCACCTGCCTTAAGCTGACGTGCCTGAATGATGGAAAACCAGATTCCTAGTCTTTCATGTTGGAAGGGATGTCGAGAGGTCATATAGTCCAACCTTCTGCTTAAAGCAGGACCAACCCTGAATCATGACTACAATAATCACTTTCATGTCTCCAAGTATCCCCTTAGACAAACAAAAGCAGCCAAGTCTGGGCTTATCCAGACTGCGTAGTACTGTGCCTTGTGTCTAGACACTGGAGGATTCACGATCTCAGTACTCCCCCGCTTACCTTATAACCAGTACATATTGCAGGAAGCCCAAAGGAGAAAACCTGGTCATGCTCAATCTCTCATATGCAATTGTCCACACCCAACACTCATGGTTGGGAGAAATAGGCATCATGAAAGCCTTCCTTTTTTTTTTCTTCCTTTTTTTTTCCCCCCCTGATTTGAACCTTGGTCTCTCTTTCCCTGGGATCTGCGGAGCCTCTATCTGAAGGATGTTCTACTTGGTACCAAATACTTGTATCATCATTGGCTGAGAGAATGAAAATGTAAGAGGGCCTGTGTCATCTAGTAGTAAGGGAATCAGCCTGGAGTCTCTGCTTGCAGTTCTGAGGAGAAGGATCTGGGGGTCCTGGTAGACAGTAAATTATCCATGAGCCAGCAATGTGCCCTTGTTGCCAGGAAAGCCAATGGAATCCTGGGCTGCATAGGGACGATTGTGGCCAGTAGGTCAATGGAGGTCATTCTCCCCCTCTACTTGGCACTGGTGAGGCCACAACTGGAATACTGTGTCCAGTTCTGGGATCCCCAGCTCAAGCGGGACAGGGAACTACTGGAGAGAGTCCAGCATAGGGCAACAAAGATGACTGGGGGATTGGAGCAGCTCCCTTATGAGGAAAGGCTGAGAGAGCTGGGACTCTTTAGCCTGGAGAAGAGAAGGCTGAGGGGAGACCTTATTCTTGCTTAGAAGTATCTAAAGGGTGGGTTGAAGGAGGATGGAGCCAGACTCTTTTCAGTGGTTCTCAGTGACAGGACGAGGGGCAGCGGGCACAAGTTGGAACACAGGAAGTTCCATTCAAACCTAAGAAAAAACTTCTTTACGGTGAGGGTGACGGAGCACTGGAACAGGCTGCCCAGGGAGGTTGTGGAGTCCCCTTCTCTGGAGATGTTCAAGACCCACCTGGATGCAGTCCTGAGTAATGTGGTCTAGGTATTCCTGCATCAGCAGGGGAGTTGGACTAGATGATCTCTAGAGGTCCCTTCCAACTCTGTAAATTCCGTGATTCCATGATTCAGTGAATATTCATTCTTTAATCAATTGGTATGTCCTCCAGATATTCTCCACCTTGACTCTGTGGCCAGCCTTAGCTCCACTTAACCATAACCAATAAGATATAAATTGCATGGGCAGGTACCTGTTTCCTTGGACTTCTCTAAATCCCCTTGCATGTGAGTGTTGCTGTATAATAAATCGTAATAAAGGAATTTTCAGTGAAATATCCAGCTACACACTGTAATTCAACTAGTTCTCAAAGATCATATTACTCCTCCTACTGCATACATAAAATAGGATTAAACTCTTAGATTTCTTAATATCTAGTGCCAACCTGCGCAGACTGTGGAGCCTGTTTACTGCTGCTTTATAAAATCTAGTTACAAGAAGTACTTTCAAGGGTGATTTTTGGTGGTTGGAACTGGTGGGAGCTGCAGCCTCCTGGAACCCCCTGCATCAGCACCTCTTTTTGCAGGACTTTGAAGTTGGTGCTGAATCTTTCCTTTCCACAGCAGCAGCTGCCATGGCCCTGTCACTTGTCCTTTTACCAAATGGCTTTTACTAATTTACTTCCATTTAGAGGCAGCTCTGTGTTTGATTTCTCCATTCTTCCTACTTCATTGTTTCTTTTGGGTTTCTCCCAGCCCCCATTCCCATTTACTGAAACCTTCAGTATCGCTTCAGAAACACCCAGGGCCAAACAGAGAGAGACAAAGCCATTAGCTTTTGGGTAGCAACACAGCATCTCTGGGTGGGGAGATTTCCCCCTGTGAGCCTGAAGTGTCTCTGTAGTAATGAGCGCACTGCCTTTGATCAAATGAAAATCAAAGTGAAGTGATGCTTCATCTGCTGGAAGACTTCCATCTGCACCCTCCACTGCCCTGTGCCCGAAGTGAGGGAGAAAGCAAGGGCTAGCAACTCTTCCATGACACAGCACTTTGCCATGCTGGATGCTGGCAGGCATTTGTAGTGCCTTTTTTAGGCTTCCTCTGCCACCGGCCCTGCTTTCTGAGAGCTCTGGGAAGCGGCAGCAGGCACGTGGCAGCTCTTCGCTGTGTCTGTTCACTGAGGTTCAGAGCTGAGCAGCTGCCAGGCAGCGAGTGCTCACGGTGCGGAGTAAACCAAAATAACAGAGCAAGTCTCATTTGAGGGATGGAGCTTGACAGGCAGAAGGAGGGGAGCTAAGCAAAGCCAAATGTGTTGAATTAGAACCTGGCGATCAGAACCAGAAGGGAAAGGGTGGTGGGGTTTTGCTCTTGCCTGAAAACCCATGAGTACTATTTCCATCACACTCAAGATAAAGCAGTGGTACTGGAGGCAGGGTGTACAAAGCTGAAGGTTGTAGCATTTTATTCTTTCTGTTTTTTGTTGTTCTTGTGTTTCATTTTGTTCACGTCTAGAGTCCCTCTAACGTCCTGATATAGCAAAGTCTGTAGCAGAAACACCTTGACCTTGAGTGAAGCTCTGAAATGACTTGCTGTCTCCTATGCCGTGACCCTTATGAGGAGGAGTGGGAGGAAATTTGGCATGGCATAAATGTAACTTCTATCTGTGTGCCCCTGGGGACCCCTGCCTGGACACTGGGACAAGGGAGTCCCTTATGTGTTCATTCACATTGTCAGCAATTGTACCCTCTCTCAAACGATGCACTTCCAGTTCAGACTCAATAAGAAAGCCATCAAATGCCTCATGTTCAGTGACTACTAACTCAACAGACAACTGTTGCCCGCAGTGTTGATCTTATGTTTAAGGCTAATAGAAGCCCAGGACAGGTGCATGCCTGGGTTTCCTTGTGGACAGGTACTGCCAGGAATGGAAGGGACTGATGTGATAACATTTCTCTAATGGCAGAACAGCAGAGAAACCAAAGGACAGAGCAATGATATCAAGAGAAGCAGTAGGAGCTGACCTTAAAGAGAGGAAGCTTCTGGGTGAAGAGCTGGGAGCTGCCAGCATAAAGACTTTATCCCTCACTAACTGAATTGAGGCTGGGCTCCTGGGGGGACGGGAGCCAGGCTGCCTACAGCCGGCACAGCCCTGCTCCCCCCACTCCCCTCTTTGCTCCGGCAGTCCTGCTGCTTGTCACCAGCTCTGGAGTTTGTCTGAACCTGCTCTGACCCACTTCCATCACTCTGCAGTTGCTGCTTGGTTGCAGCTCCTGGAAAGCTTCTTGAACAGGGACTTCAGAAGCTGTGTCTGCTGAAGTATTTCAAATGACAGTTTTTAACCAATTCTTCTTTAGCCCCACTGTTTGTTGGCTAAGGTACATCTCAAAGCAGCAGATAATCTTCATGTGCCAGCTCAATTTTACTTTCGTGCTGCAGGCTCACTTTTATAGCAGGTAAATGCTTTAAAACCATTACAGCAAGGAGAGTTTTTAAATCACAAGGATTGGCAAGTCAAAGTCCGTGCTGCATCTAAAAATTGGTTTTGTTTTGCTTGTAGAGATTACTGTACCTTCAAGTGACAGATGGGAATGTGAAAACTTTCTATCATCCTTGAAGATTCAGACGGGCTAATAGAGAAAAATCGTGAAAGGAAAAATCATCATTAAAATGGTCTTGAAAGGGATGACTTCCAAATTATTGTCTGTCAGCTTCTCCAGATGGCCTGAATATCTGTCAGATGAGCAGTATTCATTAGAAATGCCTAGCAAAAAAAAAATAAAAAAAAAAAAGGCAAGGTTTCTTTTTGGTCAGGTCTGAAAATGAAAGGGGAAAAAGTAGAAGATGGAGGGAAAGAAATGAGGAAGGTATTTTGAAGAAGATTTTTCTCACTAAAAAGTGACTGTACAAAAGGCAGCATTTGATTCTGGTTTTATTTTCTCTCTGCAGTACATATATCAAGCCTGACACATTCCTTTTATTTTTCTTGGTGGAAATACAGATTGGATTTTCACAATGACACTGGGGTCCTTCCTGCTTGAGAGGCTTCCCAGGCACCCCCTCCGCTACAGCGGTGCAGACCCTCTCTAACTGCTGGCCAAGGGGGCCCTTTATGGTGCCCGGGCAGTCTCTTTCACTGCATTCATAGGGTATAACTGTGACTGGAGCTGAAGATGTACAAAAAAGGAATATAATTTCCAGTGCCTATGTAGAAGGCTCTTAAAAAGCCCATAATCAAGGAAAGCCACCATTGGTTTAGTTCCCATTTGAAAATGCATTTTATAGCAGCAAGCCTCTGAGGCTGAATCCAAAGCCAAGTGCCTCATTGTCGTGGTTTAGGCCAGGACGCTCATTTACTGCCATCACTACCTCTCTTTATTGATCAAACTGATGGCTTTCTCCATCAGATGTATCTGAATTGTGTGCTTAGGTTTACCCTATGCAAGGGAGAAGGAAGGACACTGGGGATGGTTTGGCTCTATTGAACAGGGTTTTGAGGATGCAGTGATCAAACGGGCTGACAACAAAACAAGGGTGAGCCATATAGCAATCAGGGGCACACTGTGACCTCAACAAATGAAAGGAAGAGCTGAGTCTGTAAAACAGGACTTGCTAGCTATAAACTGTCAGGACAGTTACAGACAATTAATTTATGGTGTGATGTCTACATGGGTTACTTAAAGCACCTCAGATATTTGGGTGGAGGCTCCCATTAAAGCCACAGCAGCAGTCTGAGGACCACCCACCACAGGGATTTGCAAGCTTCTGGTTTTATGCATTGACTTTTGCCAATTGATCTTGGTCTTCCTGAATGCAGTCATTTTGCCCACGGCAAAATCTGGTTAATGTCTCTTGGTTTATTAATCCTTCTGTATTTATTGTTTGAGACTTGCCTATATCCAAGCTATTCTTGGAGATATTAATAGCGGTTAATATTTTACCTCTTGGAGTAAGCTGATTGCTTCATGCCACAAATCATATCTTTATCACTTCAAAGATGAAACCTAGATCTGTGCCAAGCCACTAATGTAATTACTGCCCCTTCCCTGCCACCCTCCTGCTCAGCAGCATCCACCATATGCAGAACCTGCTATATGCAATTATTTTCAATCACAAGCTTCACTCCAGACAGACAAGATCATCTTTCAAGTGCTAAGTGTTATTAAAATATGATCACGCATTATACCCGCAGCAAGAGTGACAGGGAAGGCAGTCTGGGATGCACAAGGATTACTCTGGGTAGTTTACTATTGGGGCGTCCACCCTCTGACCCCCTGGTTTTCAGTTTTGCAACTTGCAGGTCTGGGTAGCTCCTCACTTAGCACATAGGCTGGGTTTACCTCACTTTTTTAAGGTATCCAGCTCTCTGCATGTACTACACAAAGAGCCTAGTGGCTTAATGGGACCCTGTTAAATATTGAAGCCAAGCACTTAATTCCAGCTTTGCGATGCCGAAACTGGCTGGAGTTGTCAGCCCCGTGGCTCTCTCCCACGTGCCTCACTAGCGCATTGAGCCAGCCGCAGCACTTGCAACAGCAGTCTTTCGTGGATCAGGGCAAGGAGCCCATTTCATTCCCGAATGCAAAACTGCTCCAGAAGAGCTGGTCTCTGACAGTGCCAACACCTCTGCTGGTGCACGGCACATCATCCAAAACAGCAGCCAAGTGCCACCAGCGCCTCTGCTGCCAGCTGGCCTCGTCCCACTGACCAGCTCCCTCGCACCTCAGTGCTGCAGCCCCTTTTGTGAAGCTGCCGCTTACGGACCTGCATGCTTCCTTCCCCTTCCTATTTCTTTTAATGACTGTACTGCATAATGCAAGATGACAGATGAAGGTAATTACAGCATGGTGGTTGGGGTTTTTTTTGTTACTTTCTTGAGAAATGTTATAGGCATCCTAAGCATTTTAAGCAGCTGTAAAGATGGGTGTGGTGTCTGGGTAGCATAGCTGGCTAAATACAGTAGCTATAGGGCAGGCCAGGATGTGACTTTTGAGCTAAACCAGTAACTGCTCTCTACCGAAGCTGCAAAATTAGCTTAAGGATTTCCGTTGGGGTTGCAGCCCTTGGATTTAACTTAGATCTTTAAATGGAGGTTGCAGCTGTTCAGCAGGATCTGTATTTCTCTGTGATTAAACAAATCGGCTATGAGCATGTACAAATTATTAGCAGCAATAGTGTGCTTTTGCAGGGTCTGATCCACGCTGTTACTTCCTTATAAAGAGGGATGGATTGACTTGAAGGGAAGGAGGGGCTGAGGGGCTTTTTTCCAAGTCCAATTAACACCATGGGCTTTGAGGCACACACCCCACTTTTAATGCATAAAATAAGGGAGCTGAAATGCCAGTCCACACCTTCACTGTCCACGCAGACCGTGGTGGTACCAGCCCTGTGGCAGTCATGCAAAATCCTGCTGAAAGCAATGGGACAGATCCAGCAGCGTTACATGTACATGTATACATACTTCAGGGCATAAAGTAAAACTTGTGAAATGTTTTCGTACTGACTAGCGGGCTCTAAGTCTTTGAGGAAATCTTACACTGAAGGTAGGTCCCTGAGTTTGGCTCCCACCTTGCCTGCAAGAAGTACCAGGGAACACAACTGCTTTGTCAATAGACCTAAATCCACAACAGGCACGTACACACCACTACAAGGGAAACATCTGAAGGTGAATCAAAACCAGCTGAAAACCAGGGATATCAAAGGAGATGTCAAAACAACAGCTTGAAGACTTGTGGCCAGTTGGTACCTGTGACAAAATTGGTATTTATAGGCATAAGCCTTTTTGCCATGTGGGAAAACAGCCTCGTGCTCCTGGCAGCCCCCTTGGTCTCTGGCAGGTTTTGTGTTCACCAAACAGAGCGTGTGAGCTTGCCCGTGGCTTTATGCCCTGTCCTTCACATGTAAACATGCTGCCACTCGTGCTTCGGGGCCATGTGGCTGCACTGGAGTTAGGTGGCAGTTTCACCTCATCATCACAGTCAACACAGGCTGTGAGCAGAAAAGAAGTTGCAGTGCTCGATGGCTGGTACTCCACAAACCAAACCCAGCAGGGATAAAGCCCATCCCCGGCTGGAGAGCCAGCTGTCGCTGGGGTAGGGAGGTTTTCCAACATAGCACACTAGTTTGCCCTTACTGGGTTTATTCGTTTCTGGGAGGCACAGCGAATGGTGAGGCTCAGCGGTGGCTGCTGTGAGCTGGTTATTAGACAGTGTGGACTGGCTTTAATGGCAAATATCCTTCTTTGGAGCAATTTAACGGTATATTGGGTTGCTAAGGAATTTTTGACTGTATCACCAGGATTTTTGTTTAAGGAAGGTCCTGATTCTACTCTCCCAGGATGTTCTCACCTGTTCCCCAATTAAATTTCTCTAGATTTATGTGAGCCGATCAGAGAGCAGGACTAGACATTATGTCTCTGCCTAAGCAAGCCTTATGTTTGAAGGTATTTACCCTGTGAAACATATATCAGAATTTTGTGGTTTTGTGATAGAAACAAGGAAATCTATGATTATTTTTAATAGTAATTATTCTTATTCATACATAATAATTTCAATTTAACCCAAAGTTAGAGGTTGAGGCTTAATCCAGGTCAAGGCACATTTGTGTGAGGTATTTTAAAAACCCAGAGTAAATGACACAGCCTGACCCCCAGAATTTATTTTGACTGAAACTGGGCTTTGGAGTTACAGAGATGGATGTACATAAATGGGAAAAAGGGTGTGATAGGGGGGTGAAGAGGTCTTGCTAAGGAAGGAAGTAAGTCGCCAAGGCTTGTGGCCACTGTATCCAGCACAGCATCGGAGGCAGAAAGAGTGAACAGGTACACAGTGTTTGGAAGAGGATGAGCTGTGTTTGGAGGGTGGCGGTGAAAAGTGCTGCGAGCGATATTCGTGGGAAAAAACCCAAACAACAACCTGTTACTGCAACAAAACCTAAAGGGAGCTGAAAACAAACAGCCCTCTGTGAATGCGATGGGCGCTAGGCACTTGCCACCTGAGGAGAGTAATTGGCAAGTGCTGAGTAAGAGCTTGTTCTGGGTTTGGAGGGGCAGCATTGTTATGCTAATAGTCCTTTCACTTGCCTGCAGTGCTGCTGTTGTGTTCTCCTGGAAGAACTGGGTAGGAGGCTTTCCCAGGACCTATTTGTGAGGAAGGGCTGGCTGCTGTTTCAGCTGGTCCAACGCAGGCGGCTGCAAGCCTGCCTTCCCTCCTGCCCCCTGCAGGTATCTCCCTGCCCCAGGCAGTGGAGCCCTTTGAGCATTTGCGAGGTCTCCCAGAGAGTCTGTTCAAGGACGCGAGTTGATTGAAACCAGCCCAGCCGGGGTGGTTCATTTTTGGCCAGAGCAGCTTCTGGGCTGTGGTCCGCCTGGGCTGGCACCAGGTGGGTCACGGGCATCACGGCCTGTGTGGGAAGGGGTCAGGACCACAGCAGCACTGCCCTAGGCTGCCGTGGTGCACTGGTCTGTGAGGCTCTGCCTGGCATCTGGGTGCTCTTCTGCCCTTCCCTAGCGACTCTCATCATCAGTGGTGATGTTTCTCCTTGTCCCATTGGGTCCTGCCCGTTCCTAGCACATCAGCCATGCTGTCAGCGCTTCACAGTGCCCTTCTTGGTTTAACAATTCAAGAGAGAATCAGCCTTTTTTTCTGAGAGTCTTAAGCTGTCTTTAACAAATGTAGACCCAGTTTTGGCCTAAGTTCTCTTGTCTGAGAAACATGCTTTCTGAGAATTTAATTAGAAGCGACTCTCATTTACATGGATTCTACCAGCTGCTGTTGGCTCTGCGGCCCTGGGGAAAAAAATCAGATGATACTGTGAAAGCCATTAGCGAGGACATTAGAAGCAACCATATCCAGGTCAGGCAAAGTTCTGAAAATACCTAGCATTCATGTGTCCTTAATTGCTTTTCTCCCTTAACAGCTGTTGGGTGAACGTACCATCTGAGAGGGGGCTGCCTCAGGGATTTCTTTTCTATTATGTGATGTAGATATGGAGAGAGGAGCAGGCAGTGACTGTTCGACAAGGAAAGGAAGAAGTAAGCTTGAGTAGCAAGAAGAAATTTGAATTTAGTGGAGGAAGATCTAAGGAGCTAATATTGGGCCCTAAACAGGGGCAGATGTGCTTGGAGGAGCAGCAAAGGAGTTTCTGACCTACTTTGCTACCCGCTAAGGTGCTAAGAGAAAGGTGGGATACCACTTCTGGACTTTAGTGCCTTGTTCAGGTGTGTCTGAGCAAGTCAAGAACATAATAAGGTGATTTCTGTGTACTACGGGAGTGTCAGAAATATGAGAAGCTTAGGCATCTTGAGGATGGAGACAGCATAAATGCACAGCAAGCTGCAGGCCCTGGGTCAGAATCACTCTTAGGACTCCTGTTAGTCTGCTGTGACCTCCACAGTGCCTCTCTCACCACACCCAGGGCTTGCTGCACTAGGAGTGTGACAGCAGAAGTGCTTTGCCAGGGAGCACCTTGTCCTTATTGTCGAGAGAGGAAAAGCGAGGTGGTATGAGGTCAAGGGACTTGCCCAAAGTCAGCCAGTGGCAGCTGTAGAGCTTGAAACCTTGTCCCAGTCCTGTGCTCTGCCTAACAGCTAAAAGGCACCACTGCAAACCCACACTGCAGACTTTTTGAGGACTAGCTTTCCTTTACAGCCTATGAACTATCAGGCGTGCCCAGCCTGCTCTCTACATAGTGAGTCGTTTCCAGTCTTGCAAATAAGATCTGACACAAAGGAGGAAACATTTAAATGCTGTAGCATACATTGAAATGTTCTCTCTAGGCTGTCCGTGTAAGAAGCTTTGCCAGATACACCCGCTTTTTGGCAGCTGCTGCAGTGACAGCTGAGAATGCAATATGACAAAAATGCCACTTCTGCAAAATAATCATGGCCCATTGGGTGATTCCCAGCAAGATCTTGTGAAGGGAAAGACTTAGCCAAAACACATCTGTTTGGGGCAGCATGAGGGCTGGAGAAAGCAAAGCACGTTGTGAATGTTAAGCCAAGTGTGATAATAAGTAAATGGCTCAAGAGCTCAGTTGTTTTAGCTGAAACTATTTGAGAAACCTTTGTGGAGTGTGTACCTGTGGTTTGAATTGATCAGGTGACATGAAACCATTCGTTCCTGGCTTTTGAAAGGGTGAAAAACAAAGGAAAATGACAACAGATTAGCACAACTGTCAGTTTGCTTTTCCTGCTAGAACTTTGATAGACCGTGGTTGATTGTTTTAATTAATCAGAAGCAATCAGCTTGTAAATGCTGTGATTAACACAGCTTCTGTTTAAGCCCATGTTGAGTTTTCTAAACAGTATATGTAGCAGTTCTGCAGAGTAGAAGGATAGTCTAAAAGCTCTCAGGTAGAAGCTCCAGAAGCTGGGAATGACTTCTGGTAATGAACTGCGAAAGCTGCCTCCAACTGTAAAACAGCATAGCAGAATGCAGCAGTAGAAGTCCAAATGAATTTCTACTGTTTTTAGAAAAAGAAGAGATTTATTTTATTTTTTTTTGTCTGAGATTCCCAAATGGCAATTTGACACTTTGATTCCCAAGTGGCAGCCTATGTTGAAGCTAATGGCAATTGCTTGTATAAACTTCTATTTTCTTTTCTCTCCATAGGTTTGTTGATTGGCTCTGGTTGTGCCCTCTATCCTCTTGGCTGGGACAGTGAAGAAGTCAGACAAACCTGTGGTAACCTTTCCAACCAGTTTGAACTGGGTGAGTCATCATCACAGCATCTCAGCTACATTAGACTCTTCTATGTGTTGTCCATGAAAGCAAACAAGGACACAAGCACATGCTTGGAGAAGCAACCCAACCCAGTTGTGTGTGGTAGGGTATTCATATTGCATCATTCTTGTATGGTGCTAAGGCAGGGGATTTCAGATAGGTTTGCTGGAAATATTTTCCAGAAGAATATTATAAAAGAAAATGAAGGAATGTATGTATGTATGTATGTGCATATTTAAAACATCAGATTTAACAGTCTCGCAATATGGTAGCTAACACTCCTGGAGATCTTGACAGGGTAGGCAGAGGCATCACAGCACAGGTGAGAGTAATTCACAATGAGTGCAATTAGCTGTCTTTGAAGTCTGGCATGTTTATGGCCTTCTAACCCAAGCCTCAAGAGTATGGTTTTGGTTACTGTCCTGGTTTGAGGTAAAACAGGACCAATTTTGTTCAGTAACTTTACTTTTTAGCTAGGCCTCTTCTAACTGCTGAAATTAACAGCATGTTGTGCAGAAAACTGTTTGCTCTCAGAGTGATAAGACCCATGTTTATAGCTGATGCCAAGGAATGGGATGCAGAGAGGCTCTTGCTTATCCTTATTGCTATAACAACCAAGGCCAGCCAACTTTGTTACTTGCCCCGTTGGAGGGTCGGAAGCGGAAAAGTGTAGAGGGGTCACACCTGCAGGGAGGAGCGGACAGGACAGGTGACCCAAAACTGACCAACAGGGTATTCCATCCCATCTGCCTCATGCTCAGTATAAAAGCTGAGGGATCAAAGAGTCAGCTCTCTTTCTTCAATGGCCGGCGTCCTGGGAGGACTCTGTCTCTGCGTCTGCCTTTGATCCCGATCCTGAATCCAGATCCGGAATCCAGTTCCCGTCCATCACTGAGTCCACACTGGGACTTTCCCAGTGCTTCCTGGTGACGTGATTGTCATCCTGGGAGCTTGATACGGTTTTGTATATATTTCATTGTTTTTCTTTTTATTATTTTATTATCAATATTTCATTAAAGTAGTTTAGTTCCTTCTAAACTCTTAAGTCTGTCTTTTTCTTGCCTCTCAAGTGGAGCAAGAGAGAGAGAGCATCTGTCATTCCACCGGATTGGGCCAATGTGGCCTAAACCACGACAGTTACTCACATCCTTGGGAAGCTGGTAAATAACACTTGCTCCCGATGTCAGCCTTTTCCCCAACAAGCTGCTGGTCATAATGGTGATGTCTGCACTGAGTGCTGAACGAGAGCCAGGGATGCGGCCAAGCCAGGCTCACACCCATGCAGCACAGGGTGAGCCAGCTCTAGAGAGCTCATCAAGCTGATAGAAAACAAGGGCCCAGCAGGGAGCTAAGGATTAAGCAATGTGGATAATCAGGATCTGATGGTTACGTGCATATCCAGGTCCTTGCTTAGCTAGAAGGATTGATGCAGCTGCCGATACCGTACTCTATAATTCTCTTTGTTCCTGTGTCACTTGAGGAAGAGAGGGGTCTGCAGTCTTCCTGAAGGAGCAGGAGAGACTGAGCACCCCGACTGTCCCTAGGCTTGGCAGCTCCCACTCCCAAGCACAGGCACACAGTTCCCCGTTTCCAGCCCCTGCAAGCTAAACCTTACCGTTCGTGTTAAACTCTTTCCATAGCTGCATGTGCAGGGCTTGTGGTAGCCTGGCAGTAATCCCAGTGCAAAGAACAGTGGACAAAAATGGTCTCCAGGTTAAACACAAACCTGCTGCATTATCTTTTAATTTTACACTGATATTTCTGTCGGGCTTCAGGAGTGAGGAGTTTTGTTTCCATCTCAGAGATGTTTCTTCTGAAGTTATGCAAATGAATTGAGGTTGAAAGGTAAAAAAATACTGCTTAGAGAGAGATGTTCCAGGTCACACTCCCTTACGCTTGTGGTGTTTTGGAGTGCATTTGATCTGGCATGGGACCAGAAATCCATATTACCAGTATCAGCACCCATCTCTACCGCTGCCACTGATGTTGTTAGCAGCAGCCACTAATGGTGTTGCCCAGGGGACATATAGCATGCTCTAGAAGCTTTACCTTGTTATTCTGAACACTAATATCCTTCTGCGCTATCGGTACCCTCACTGGTGCGTGCCGGTGCCTGCTCTTTCACACCAAGCATGTGAGTAGCTCTGCTCTGCGATTCCTGATGTGTCTCTTGACAGCGTGCTGGTTCCCAGGCTTCAGTCGCTGCTCTCCCCAGAGTGCAGAAAAGTGTTACCTTTCCAGGTTATTTCTCTGCAAACCCACAAGGTGGGTTTTGTGCCCGTCTGAGCTCCTTGAAGACAGCACTTAAGCAGTTACAAACTGTGACCTTAAACACAGTCGTGCCCACAATCAGAGCAGAGTCTCTGTGACCACCTTTGCCGTCTCAGTCTTGACTCATGAGTCAGATATTTGCATAAATTGAATCACTCTGCCATTAAAGTCAGTGAAGAAACCCATGTGAAAGATTTCAGCTGACAGCTTTCCTTCCAGGTGCGCATAAGGACCATGAGATATATTACATTAACTGTGAAGGCATGTACTCTTACTGTATTTTCTGCACGTGGAGCATGCAGGGCATGTGTTACGCATTCCTAGACTTGACGGGAACGCTGGTCTCACCGATCGGCTGCAATCGTATGTTAACACATTCATTAACAGATTATAATGACAGCTGAAATTTGCTGTAGTGATTTCCACCAGGCAGCTCTGCCATTAAACATCTCTTTTCCACATACATTGGCAGTGAATTTAAACGCTTGGCTAAGATTTTTTTTTACTTAATGTCAGTGCCTGGTTGATGCCATGTTAGCAAAGTCATCTGTAAAGAAAAGGTACTGTCCCAGGGCCGTTTAATAACCACACTGCTCGTCATCTTTCATAAATACCTCTTGGTTGGTGATAACCCAGACCCGTTAGTCTTTTCTGAATCATTAGAGACTGGCTTACTCATTATAGCCTACAGGCCAAAAATGATGTTTCAAAGACTTAATCTCACTAAGTCTCAAGACAAATTTAAGTAATTATTGCTTTCATTTGAATATTTAATTTGATTAAGCCGCAATGATATGCTTTCTCTTCCTGAGTCTGTGAAATGAGTTATCTCAAGAACCACATATATACACACTGCATTCAAAATCTGCCCTTAGAAAAGCTGAGCTGCCACGAGTCCTGCACTGGTTTGCTGATGGGAGAAATGGTGGTGGTGGTGGGAGTGCTGGTCCTGCACCTCCTGCTGCTGTGGGTGCTAGGGGGGATGGTGCTGAGAGTCTAATTCAGCACATGTGGTTGCTCTCAAAGAAGGTGTTCAAAGGGATGCTGATGAGCAGACAGCATTCAGCCTCCCCCTCGAGCACGGCAGAGCAAGTGTTGCAGCTTGGCCCACAGGGAACGTGTCTGAGTGGCTAGGAAAGGAGGGTCAAAGCACACCAGGTTTGAGCACAGAGCCAGCAAAGGTGGAGGTTCAGTGGTGAGTGCGATTCACTCTGGACTTGCAAAAAGTGAGGCGAAAAAATGGTTGAGATTGGAGGTAGAAAAAATAATCCAGGAGCTGCAATCTACATTATAGGAAGATGAGAAAGACAAGAGGCAGGTGCAGAGGAGGGACTGCAAGAACTCACTTGAGAAGCAGCTGAATTGTGCACTGTGTAATGTGATGTTAACCAGAAATATTCCAGAATTAGCAATTAAATGAAAATTTTTGCTTTACCAAAACAAGACAAACCCGCAACCCCCGTAACATGCTTGTAACTAGATAGAATAAATAAATAGCAATGCTAAGAGCCCATAAAAAAGCCTAATCCTTAGTGGGTGTGCTAGATAAGAAGTGCTTCTTCACGTCTTCAGGCACTCTGAAAAAGCATTAGACTAATAGGCACTCCAAATAGTGCTGAGATAGCCCATATTGTGATGAGGGGACCCCCTCCCTCCACCCCCGCCAAACATGAACATTTCTGTGTATGTTCCAAAACGATATTTAAAAAAGCTGCAGGAAAAATAACCATGCCTATAATTTACGTATAAGTGGATTTAGGTATTCTTTTCTAGAAAACATGAGCTGACATTGTGAAATGACCAGCAGTTTGCTGCTCTCTTTAAAATTGGATATTTATTTGGTTTTTATTAAGTGAACTATGTCCAAAGGGTTTACTTAAACATTTATGTATTTAATTGGGCTAATTTTCTTCAATCAAATGAAAGTGTTTGTACAACTTGATCTCTACAAAGAGGAGTCATTCTTCAACTGAAGATACCCTGCCAAGGACAACCCCATTTGTTGATTAAATTGCATTCAATAGATGAGCTGTTTTGCTAATGAGGATGGGGAGTAACCTCCCTAAATAGACAGACAGAGAGACTGGTGTCCTGTAGAGGGGCCTGCTGTCTGCTCTTCTCTAGCAATCTGGTTTTGCCATCATGAAAAAAAAGCACAGCGATAGATTAGGGCTTTGACAAATGACCTCTGGCAAATCTTGTTGGGGGTTAAGGCCATGACAAGTCTCTACTGTGTTCCTCTGCTTGCGGTTCCCAGCTCCCTGGCAGTCAGCAGGATCCGTATGGAGGTCTTGGGGCCCCGCTCTGTATTGCAGCATCCCATCTCAGATCACGGATGGAGCAGAGTTCCTACCAGAACACCAGACTATGAACCGGAACAGTCTTCTGCCACTGTTTTTAGTGTGGTAACTCCTAGAAGTAGGGCCATATAAATAAATGGGGGCAAGAGAAAAGAGATGCTTATGTTTTAAACTAGCGCAGTTATTTGCCCAATGACCAAGTCAAAGTCCTTAGTCTAATGAGCATTTGGCCCAGCCTAATGCCTGAGATGCAGACTGGAGTTATAAACTAGGAGTACTCGAAAGGACTGCCTTTCATTTTTACCAAATGTCTGAGGATGGATCATAATAATCTTAATCTCTTGTCACCATGCAAGCTGTCATTGTTATGCTGCATTGTTTACACCCTGGAGTTGCCTGTGGGCTCATTTGGGACAGCACTGACAGGGCACAGCAGTACAGAGCTGCTGACTGAAGAGTGTGACAGTGAGTCAGATCCACACAATCCCATGGTCTGCAAAAGGAATTAGCAGGCAATTTCCCCAAAGCAAGCATCTTTACATCATAACATTCAGTTTTGCTGAGCTAGAGGCACTAATACCGTTTTGTTTTCATTTCTAAATGTGCCATACAATAATAACAGCTGAAAAATGAGGGTTTTAGCAGGAAATTCATTAAAGTGAGGGACCCTGCATTAAGGTGAGAGTATGCATTAAAGTGAAGACTGCGTCAGACATTGGCAAAAACTTCCACATTTTGCAAAACTTAAACTGTGTGAAGAAATCTTCTGAACTTGCTTGCGTTTTTTAAAGGGCAATGTGAGTGTATACATGTGAATATATTAGTATTTGTTTTGAATGTTTAAAATCAATATGAGACTTCATTTTAGGCCACTGATTTCCCTAGATGTGCATGCGGAGACTGCTCAGTCATTGCATGCTCGTTTCTGTTGTGATGGGTGCAGAGGCAGCTAAATCTCACAGAAGGTCCCGGAGAGGACAGGGCATGCTCAGTTTAACTCACAAAATCGAGCCTCACTTGGCATCTGGTGAAACAGCACTTACAAGACCAATACCTAAGAGCCCAAACAGCCAAATGGTTATCTAGAGTAAGATTCATTTATCTAAATGTAGATGACTCATGCCATGGTAGGTGCCCTAGGACATTTCATCTGGCCTCCAGCTGCAACTTCCCTGCCACCAGATGTATGAAATGGTATTATGTACTTACCTTAGTAACCTGAAAGAATGAAGACACTATATTTAAGATAAACTCCAATTTTTAAGTTGAACTACTTGGAAAAAAAATTGTCTTCTTTTGAGGAAATACAGTGTGTTTGGGCAGCCAGGGCTTGGCCTGGATGATCAATGCTCCAGAATTTTTTATGTCCTACCCCTTTTTGTGAGAGATTAGTTTATATGTCATACATTTCCTACCTCGGACCTACTTTTTTATTCTGCTGGGTGATCATTTGTGCTAAGAAGAGTCCCACAAACATGGCTCGGTGTTTGCTGTATGCAACTACCTTCAGGGCTCATCTTTGAGTTTCATGATGCTTTTCTTTGCTAGTAAAGGCAGTGAAAATCACAGGTCTGGCAGCAAGGGCTTGCATGGCTCAGGTGCGGCCATCGGCACGCTGTGCCCTGCCTACCCACCTGGCAGCTGCTGCCACAGCCTGCCTGAAATGCATCTGTGCTTGTTTGAGTTCATGCCATCCTTACGAGGCTGGGAATAGCCTCCCACCCTGTTTCTTCTGCAGGTCCTCCTAGCTCCTCTCCAGTTGTTTCATGTTCTCTGGCTGTCATGCTCCATCACTACCTGTCATGCACAGAGACTTCCTAGAGCTGGTGGCCCAGCTGCTGCAGCAACCAAAGCAGATGGCTCCAAACACACAACTCTGCTTAACCTCTGTGGTGGTCCATCCATCTGTGAACCCCTGTAAAAGGGCTTTCCTGGCTGAAGTGGCTGTCTGGAGAGCAACTTAAAAGGCTGGCTCCCATCCTGAGCTAAACAAGCAGCTGAATTACCCTTAAAAACTCTCAGAAACTTCTCTTTTGAGGGATATTTATTTCCAAAGATCATTATTATTAAGGTTCCCCTTTGCCAGTTTGGGAGGGCCTGAAGTATCTTAAAGAGAATGGTTGACTTGATAATTACTTTTGCTGTAGAACTATTACAGTAAATGATCTTTAAAGAACTTTAAAAGCAAACAGTGCAGTTAGTAAAACAACAACATAAAAACCCCACAGAAAGCAGTGAATATAAAAAGGCTTTGTCAACTAGTTAATTGGCCTTAGGTGGCATCATTTCAGCATCTGGCTGAGTGTTGACATACAGTGCCAAAACGATCAAGAAAAGGATTTAGAGGGTAGGACAATTTATTAGAATCCTATTAACGGCAAGGACTTTAAAGCTGTATTTTTCTATGAGCAATTTATCTGACAAAACCATTTTTTTTGTTCACAAATCCTCTGCAAACAGCTCAGAGGTTTTACCCGTTCAGTTTTTTGACTGGGGCTGAGCACAATCTTTACAAGTGTACCTGAGCTGCAGCTGCTGAGTTCTTAGATAAATGAATGAGTCAGCCTACGTGCTAGTAAAGAAAGTGTTTCATCAAGAAACATTTCCTCTTTAGTGCTACCTGGATAACTTCCATTCTTAAATCTTTGTAAGCCTTTGGTGACAAATCAAGGTCCACATATATTCTGTCTAACATAAGGCACTTACCTTTGTTGCCAGAGTTAGAACATGGTCACGCAAGGATCCTCTGCAGTCAATGGAGATAAGCAGCAGCATCCAGAAAGGGACTCAGACCACCTGAGAGCTGGTACCTGGTGCTCTTTATTACTTGAAAAGGGCAGATAAACTGGTTGTTTGGAATCCTTTCACAGTTAAAGGGAGAAAAATAGGTGCTACTAGAGCAAGGTTCACCTGCTGTACTTTAGATGTCTACCTTAAGATGAAATGCAATAAACTTTTATAAGTGACTTTTTCTCCTCATTGCCTTCGAAGGGAGTCTGGGAGACTAGTCCAGTGTGGGTCTCTGCACTGTGGATGTCCAAAGAGAGGTGAAATTAATTTCACTTCTTGCAATAGGTGAGCTTTCTGCTGACTTCTTCCAGGATGCTGGGAGAGCTCCTCATTAGCAGGATATAAGCTATTTGCTCTTGGGAATTTGAGCACCGTAATTGACACAAGGTATTGGTTTCTCCTTCATAGTTCCATGATAAATGCACACCTACAGCAAATTTGAGGTTTGATTAAACAAAATTATGTGATCCTCCAAAGAAAGGAGGATTTAGTCATATGACTGAGTGTCTGCATACAGCAGAACTGCAGAATTTCAAGCTGGCATTCCTTTTTCCACGTTTTTACACTTCTGAACTTTAAGAGATTTTATGCATTTAATTACAGACCAAAATACCCATGCAATTTCTTTGGCCAATTATCAGTAACCAAAATAGCTTGATCTGTGCATGCATAAGAAGTCATATATTTTTTAAGAAGACAAATGCATTGAGAAAGTCATATCCGTGCAACAGACAAAGAAACCAGCTTCACTAAATTCATTATTTTGTATCAACCTGTTTGTTTGGCTGCAGTTTTACCTTATATAGTGTTCTTTCTTTGTTTCACGTAACTAGTTTAATCCTTTCTGGATGCATTCCAAGTTTGAACTTCTTTTCCTGCTTTTGTAGCTGATTTCACATGACGGTTTTTCATTGTAATTCTGTCAAGAGAAAAAATCTTCAGCTATTTAATTTATCTTGGCTTTGTTTCAAAATAATTGTGCCTTCTTATTAATTAGCTGATTATCTTTTACATTCATTTGTGACTTTCGTATCTCCAAATCCCTGTATATCCCTTAACATCACACCCCTTACTTTTTTCTCTGATTACTTTTCCAACACTCTGATTGATTACATGAATTCACATTCCCCGTAGTACTGGACTCTCATGTGAAGCTGTTAATTAGAGTTCCTGCACAACTTTTTGCAAGTAGGAATTGTAGTTTTGTCATGGTTTTTATTTTTGAAGGTATATCATTTGTATTCTTCAGCCCAGCTAATTCTGAAACATTTTTTCCTTCATCTTGGAAAACAGGCTGTACTTAACGTTAAATGATTAGAGTTTGCCAAATACTCCAGGCTGCAAGCCCAGGATAGTCTTAACATTAACAGCAAAGAAGGTACAAATATTTGAGATACTAAGTCTTGCAATTAACAGGTTTGCATCCAAGACACTTTCATATTCTGGATATTTTTTCATAAGTGTCAATTATTGGTTACTTTAGATGAAAATCATATGTTTTTTCCAGGACCTTGATAACTATATGTGATAATTATTTATAAGATATCATAACTAGAAATCCTGGTAAAATTCTGTTTCGGCAACTGGATCCTGGCACAGGTCCACCGTAGATCAAGTATCTGCAGATATTATGTTGCCAAATTTCACAGACTCCCAACTTTGTCTTAATCTTTATTTGCCTTACATATTGAAGAGGAGGGGGGAAGCTAGGGGACACATATCATGGCCTCGAAGATCACGTTAGAAGTCAGGAAAAGACATGGAAGTGTTTTTTAATAAGCCCATCCATCACTGCAAAACTACCCTTCCACATTCTTTGATTTCTTTCGATTTAGCAAATATTGTCTTATGTTCTATGGGACTCTTTTCTGCTGAATCTTCTTTTGATAGTGTCCTCACTCACCTTGCTTTTGTCCTTTATCCTCAGGGACTGGATTTCTTTCAATTTCTTTCAATCCTTTTACAAAAGAGAGGAGTGTAATGTTTCCACACTTTCCTTCTTTTGTTTGCTTGGAAAATGGCCATCCAGCCCTATAGCTGCAAGGTCTGTTATTCTATGATTTCAGAGTTCATCCTGACACTCTTTTGCTGCCAATCTCAGTAAAACAAATGTGAAAACAAAGTTCTTAATGGCTGGCTACAAATTTACCTGAGCCGACTTGGACAGTCCTGCTTCACTGAGCAACCAAGAGCTCCCATTATTTATGCTCTCCTTACCAAAAAAAAAAAAAAAAAAAGGATCCAGAACTAACAAAATGATGAAGCCACAGCTTCTCCCTCCTTACTGACCTGTCAGGTAAAGACTGATTTGTTAAAAGCGACCCCAGTTCTGTACAGAGAAGGAAGCAGCTGTGATGCACGTCATCTCTATCAGCTGGAACACTACTTCAGTTGCTGGGGAATTTACTTCGGCATGAAGCCAGATCCAGCCCATCTTATGAGCAAGAACATGTACACATTCTTGCACGTATCTCCACATCCTCAATGGACTGGCACACTTTTACCTGTATATATGTTTTCCTATGCATCCTTAAGGAAAACAACAGCTTTTGCATCTTTGTGTGTATGTGAAAATTGACACGGTTTCATTAACTGTTTTAATTCTATCAAGAAATTGGGTGGTCTTGCTCTTCATTTTAGAGTTTCGACATTAAAAAATTGGGAAACTGCAGTGCAGCATTTCTAATCTTTGATATGATGGGCTCCATAAAGGCAAACTGCTCTGCTTGATGGTTGAATTTAAGCCCCAGTTCTGCAAAGGTCTTAACCATTTGCTTACCTCTGAATACATGACTAGACCCAGTGATGTCAGTGCAATAAAATTTGAACATGAGAAAGAGTCCTTCTATGGTACCCATTATTATAATACAAAAATATGAAGCTAGAAAGTAAAGTCTATCTTCTCTAACATATAACATTTCTATAGGTGTATTTCTTTTCATTTGGTGTTACATTTAATTACTTATCAACCCTGCTTTTTATAAAGCTTCATATTCCTTTTAAAATGAGTGTTTAATATCAAAGTGAAGCAGAAGTCATTTTACAATTTAAACTGCAACTAAATTACCCAATTATTGACAACCAACAATCTTTCTTTAGGGTGCAGTGGATTAAAATAGCTCATACATGAGAACATCAGAGCAGAAACACTAACTCCAAAATATTTTTTTTCCTTGTGCAATACAGGATTATAAAAGGGGTAGCATTGTTTCATTTTGACACGTGGCTATGCAGTATAGGCAATCATTCATTGCAACAGGTACCTTTGAGATGGATTATCTCTGGCCTTATAGCTATACATAGCTATGGGCCTGGGACTGACCTATACTTACAATGAAAAGTATAGCTAAGTCCTACACCCTCAGACACCTTCCCTGCTGCAGGCTCTTCTTCAGCACAATAGCTTGAAACGCTGTTCTGCTCAGCATCATCCCAATACAGATCAAGCTATTTTATCCGAGGCCTCCTATTGCTCCTGACACAGACTGGAAATAATGGCTAGGTTTATTGCTGTGTTATTATTGCTCTAAGGTCAGGCTCCCAGCTCGTTCATCCATTCTCCTGCACTCTCCCTTTCTTTCATTTGTTCATCTTGACCCTACTCACACTTGTGAACTACCTTGCATTTGTTAGATCAAGAGGCTGCCTGCCATGCCTCAGAGCATTAAGTAGGGCAGTGGTCCTTAGAGTAAATGGAGCATGGTATGGAGAAATAAACGTTATTCTCTTCAGCCAAGACTGAATGTGCGTGTTGTATGTTGAGCACATCTCTGACACTGACTTAACAGTTCTTTCTTCTTAATATGTATCAGATACACTCTCCCCCTTTCCCACTGCCATGGCACAAAAGTTGAAATCACACCATGCAGAAGTTCAAATTTACTTCATTCTATCCCACTTAGGTCACAGCCTTGGGCAGTGCTACCAGGTGAATCTTTAAACTCTTTATAAAGTAGCATTTTGACATTTATTTTCTCTACCTGGAAGCATCATGATGTGAAAAATTTACTTTTTCAAGCTACAACTACAATTCTCTAGTAGTTTTAGGAATACTTAGCAATTTAAAAAGATGGAGTCCATCTGTTCACAAGAAATGGTTTAGCACACCCCACCCTGGTATAAACGTGAACATTTTCAAAGCAATCCAGTGGATTTAGACATCCGGTGTATGCTTAAGCCTGGTTTTGAAATTCCCAGCAGAAGCTATAGACAGGGTGTGTACACAGGCAAAGCAAAAGATGGTCCAGAGACAGGTCTCTCCAGGGACTGCTGTGCAATTGGAAAGGATCAGCGTCAGCGACATTGCCAGGCGCTTGGCGGCTCTGCATGGTTTCTGATGATCTTCTCTTTAAGAAGCCAGACTCTCTGTGTGGTCTTGTGTAAGGAAGCCAAGAATGGTGTTGATCTACAGAGCATAACCAGATTACAAAACCAAGTAAATCTCTCTGCTCCAGCACATCAAGGAGAGAGGCTAATGAGCTCAAGCCAAGGCCACAGCTCCTCAAGTCCTCTGGTCACGTCAGAATCTTTGTTTCACTGGACATTTGTTTAAATAAAAAGTTTTGAGGGTTATGAAGAAAAAATGAAACAAGTACTATGCTTCCTGCTGTGGTGTCAACCTGAGATCTTTAGAATGGCCAACAGCATAAGTGTTGCCTCCCACTAACATCTCCTTACAAAGCTGGCCTGACAATATCCTGCAGACAGTCGATGGACGTGCTGTCTGCCTTGAGGCATGCTAATGCTTTGGACATGTTGAGATGTACAGACATCTTGTGTGTCTTGTGCCTAAGGCAGGATTAGCTGAGTTGATAATTGCTTGCAGCAGAAGCCTGGCCCTCAAGGATGCCATTGGGACAGAGTATGGACATGCCACCTGTTTCAGCTCTGTCTTTCTAGATGGAAACTCTGTTGTTACCCTGTGCTCTCTGGAGGGAAGAATGGTTTCTGCTGCTTTTTCCAGAGAGTGGGAAGGAAGTGTTGTATTGCTGCTTGTGCCTTACTGGGATACCACATCAGGGTGATATCACCCGAGATGGCGATGCAGGGAGAACGTCAGTTGTAGTGAGTCCCAAGCACTCAAGATCAAAATGACCAAGATGATGCAGCCCAAGTGAAAATTACTTTTGAGATGGGCTGAAATCCTGAGGAGTAACAGCAGCCATCTCCTTGCTTTTGGAGATCTTCCTCCCTGCTGCAGCTGCCCATCTCCTCCTCTACTGCAGGCACAGTGGTGCCTGGAAGGGGAGCCATCACTTTGTGGTCAGCCATGGGATTCCCCAACACCATTTGCTGGTGATGAGTTTGGTTGTATAAAGATACTGGGGTCATTAAATGTATTCAAGGCCATATTGTGACACTACTATACTCATTAGACAAAAGATCAGTGAAGTTTTAAGCAATGAGTTGTGACCTTGGTTGGGTCTATTTTTGTAATTGTGGACTCCATTCCCACAGCAGCCCTCATGCAGGTGGACCCCCAACACCATAATCCTTTGCCACTGGGAGCCTCCTGGTCAGGACTGATGCCTGTGAGAGGGGAACATGAACAGGTTCCCTGCAGCCATGTCCTGGGTTATAGCCACCCAGCAGCTTGCAGCCGGGTCCAGTTTTGAGCCCTGTCACTGAGATGGCAAAGGTGGATCCACCCAGCTCTTTCTGAAAGGAGCAGCCCATGTTAGGTGTAAACTCTCAAAATCTCAGTTGAAGATAATCAAAATATCCTCAGATGCTGCCTGGAGGAGGAGAAGAAAGAGAAGGGTGGAAAGCCACTCTTCTGACTGCAGCTGCTGTGGAGAGCGGTGCCATGGGCACTCCCTGGGCCAGGTGGGCAGAGGGACGCCGACCCCATGGCTGGCGCCTTTGCTTCGGCTCTCACATCACATTTCCCCCTGTGTGGAAAACAGCAACTGACCAAGCAAGCAAGCTTGGAGGCCTGTCTGCTGAACTGCTACAGAAAATTAAGGGGAGCCATTTGAACAGCTTGGCTGCTCTAATTGCTTGAATTACACCCTGCATTCCCTGTCTGAGGTGGATGTACAAGTGGGCAGAAACCTAGAAAAGTGCTTTTTCCTGGGTGGGCAGAAAGGTGGGCGGCAATGGCGCTTCTTTCCCCGACTAACGCTGTGCCGTGTCGCTCTGTTTCCCTTGCAGGGACCTGCCACATCGGCTGGGCCTACTACTGCACGGGCGGGGGCGCAGCGGCGGCCATGCTGGTGTGCACCTGGCTGGCCTGCTTCTCGGGCAAGAAGCAGAAGCAGTACCCCTACTGAGCCGGCCCCGGGGCACGGGCGCTGCCAGACGCCCGAGGGGCTTGTCGACATCTTCTGGATAATGACGATGAACAAGAAATTTTTAAGTGCTTTCTCTCAGGAGCGGGCGTGGGGTGGGACAGTGGGTGGCCCCAGAGGGGGCAGGGAGGTGAAAAGCCACCCGGCTGGGCTCTACTGGGATGGGCTTTCTCACCGAAGCCCACCTGTGGTCTGCTCCACAAAAATATAAGCAAGGAAAATTCCACTTTGGCAAATGGTGAAATTCTGTGTGCAGCAATGAATTGAGAGGTTGGGGAGGGGCCGGCGGTGCCAGGGGGCCGGGGTAGTGCCCGGCAGCCCCTTGGCACAGTGCTCCCAAAAGCACACATGCACGCACAGATGTTGACCACGGCACAAAATGAGTAGAGAGGAAACCTTTTTTGGTGCGATTCTTCTTTCTTTTCCTTTTTTTTTTTTTACTTCTCTGGTGGTTTAAAATTCAGTGTTGCAACACTTTTTAATCTATACATTAAACTTAATAAAAGGACCAATAAGCCACTTTATCAGTATTTTGTATATTCTCTACACATTTTTCTTCCCCAAACATTTAGCCACTGCTTATTCAGCCCTATATAACTTTTATTAAGCCTCTGTGTTTTCAGCATTATTACAAAAATGCAACATAATTACTTGGCATATGTAGCCTTTCCCTATAGTACTTTTATGAAGTGCAGTAAATGGACGTTTTTCTGTCCATTGGAAATTCCACTCACAGTACTGTAGAGCTCTGTTGGTTACATACAACTAACAGGAAACTTCTTCCAGACATAGATTTCTGTTGCTGTTATGTTTAGCTCATTGATGTTGTATTGTGCTGTACCATGTTTATTATTTCAATATTCATTTTTGTAAAAAAAAATATATATAATATGTGCTATTTTATGTTTGTATTTGAAAAATCTCTGTAAATAAATTTTTCCTTGATCAATATTTGCAATGCCTGGTCGTGTCACTAGATTAAAAAAGTTCCTTTCCCGGATCCCCATTGGAAAAATCCTCAGAAATAATCATGATGTTTATAACCATACTGTATCCTTTCTCCCTGTAAAACACATACATTCAGGGTTCAGTTACATTTATGTGAGGATAGACATCTATTACCACTGGAGGCATTTTAAGCATATCCCACATTTTTGCCTGATGTTGTCGGGTGTTCTGCAGGACCTCAGGGAGACCTTCCCCATTCCGGCCTGGCTGCTGCATCTCACGCAGTGCTGCGTATCCCTGATTAGACGACTGAAGCAAGCCCTTACTTTCTTAATAGCGTTGACACTGATCAAATGCCTACCAGGCCGTATACCCTGCACAAGGCACTGGCACTGTACACACAAAACTCAAAAACAATCTTTCATTTTCTTTAAGAAAAAACAATGCGAACTTAGGGCACAGGAATTTGTAAGGGGTTTTCAGTCATGACAGTAACTGATGTTATTTGACAGGCTGAGAGTTGGGGTTGTTCAACCTGCAGAAGAGAAGGCTCCAGGGAGACCTTGTAGCAGCCTTCCAGCATCTGAAAGGGGCCTACAAGAAAGCTGGAGAAGGACTTTTTACAAGGGCATGTAGTGATAGGACGAGGGGTAATGGCTTCAAATGGGAAGAGGGTAGATTTCAATTAGATATTAGGAAGAAATTTTTCACTCTGAGGGTAGTGAGGCACTGAAACAGGTTGCCCAGGGAAGTTGTGGAGGCCCCATCCCTGGAAGTGTTCAAGGCCAGGTTGGATGAGGCTTTGAGCAACCTGGTCTAGTGGGAGGTGTCCTTGCCCATGGCAGGGGGGGTGGAACTAGCTGATCTTTAAGGTCCCTTCCAACCTAAACCATTCTATGATGATGATTCTATGATTTCCTTTCAAATTTGTTTTTCTGCTCTTGTTTTCCCAGTACATTTCTGTAAGGTATTTCTAAGTTACCATCTATGTTCTAGTTGCGGTTCTGCTGGTTAATAAGACTTGTAGCTGTTGCAACTCTGAAATCGTGCAGTTGCTTCATACATTACGCTGGGCAGCTTTTTGGAGGAACGTGGAAATAGCAATGTCAGTTTACAGTGATCAATCCTGATATCACTGAACTGAATTTTAGCGAGCTTCATTATAGACTAAGCATTGTTTATTCAGTCTATGGTGCTGTGCAGTGAAAGCAAAACTGTACCTTACCCCTCCCAGATTAGGCCATAATAGCCCTATCACATCCGACTGCACTTTTGCTGAGAAGCAAACCAATCATACCATGGGGGCTTGCCTCCCTGCACGCTCTTCCAGTGTCACCAGCAGCAGCAGGACATAGAGCTCTTCCCTCCTGCTTCTATGTTTCAGGGCTCGTCCCTTCTCATGAGCGCTCAGGACCATGCCCAAACCTGCTGCACGACATGAGTGGCATTCCATATACCCTCACGGTAAGGATGAATATGCCTGTCAGGGTTGTGGGCTGCTGCTTTATTAAAACTAAAGGAGATATAAACACAACTTTGGCTGTGGTTCTCCTGGCTCCAGGAAGATCTTCAGTAGGTATCTCAATAGAAAAATGCTGCCTTTGTACAGTATGCTACTGCGGAAACATGCCTTTCCTTCCCCTGAAACTGCAGTTTGCTATACAAAGTTTCAATGACTTTGTTATAAAAATATAAGTGTTATTATTCTAAATTTGACCCTCTCTAGATTATATCCTGGCCCATGCATCATGGAGAACATTTTGACTTTTTTTAGATCTTCCTATGCTCAGATTCGAGCTTGATTTATCATGACAAACTGTAACTATACAATTGCTTCATGAAGAAAATTAGGTTTTTGTTACAATGCCATACAATTATAGCATGACTGAATTTCTCTGGATTTGTATACAATCTCCTTTTTTTAATTTAGAATTGAATAAAATGCCAATTTTTAATGATCAAGCCAATGATATATGCTGCACCTGCTTTGTAGCTGTTTATCATATAGCCTTCAGCTGCTGTGATATGAATAAACCAATCACAGCTTAATTAGGTTTGTCCATATTTGTGCATTTTGGTTCTGATATCCATTTTGCACTAGAATATAAATAACATTTATTATCATGGTTACCAAGCCTCACAGCTACAAACTCTAATAACTTTGAACTGGGCAAAAGATTGCTTTCAATTTCACAGTATGAATTGTCAATGAAATATTTACCATATTTACTATGTTTAATTTTCCATGTATTTATTCTTGAAGATGAGGAGATTGGCTTTGTATTTGTCAAAACAAAAGACGTAAGCTTGCACAAGTTCCTAGGTCACTGAATCCCGTCCCTGCCATTGCTGGCAATCGTATCACATAATCCTGTTCATAAATTTATCAACCTCTATTTTAGAACTATTGAAGCAGTTTTCCCCCTACAACTACATCGGGAAAATTATTCCAAAATCCCACTCTTTGGGTGATTAGACACTTCCTAAGTCCAGATGACCCTGTATTCTGGAGTCCTCTGGCAGCACAGATGTCAGAAGTCTCAGTCTGCTTCCAACAAATACTTTGTGAGCAGCAAGTTTCATCTGTCACTCCTAATACAGGAGCTATACAGAAACAAATTGTATGGTCACAGACTACTGTTCATTACCAGAAGCTATCTTAGGACCACAGGATAATTCAGGTGGGCAGCGACCTCGGGAGGTCTGTAGTCCAGCCTCCTGCCGAAGGCAGGGTCAGTCATGAGGCCACAACAGGTTGCTCAGGTTTTTCTCTCATCTGGCCTTGAAAACCTTCAAAGATGGAGATGTACAACATGCCTCTGCCACTGCCTGACTGTCCTCATGGGGAAACAGCCTTCCTTATAACTGACCTCTTGTTTCAACTAATGACCACTGTCTCTCATCCTCCCATGAAGAATCACTGGGAAGAGCTCTTCTCCATCTTCTGTCACCTCCCCATAGGTACTGGGTGGCTGCTATTGGGTTATCATTCCCCCCCTACAAGCCACCTTTTCACCAGGCTGAATAAGGCCCAATACTTGGCCTCCCTGCACAGGACAAGTGCTTCAGCCCTGACCAACTTTGTGACTTTTGCTAGACCAGCTGCCATTTATTGATGTGTTTCTTAGACCAGGGGGCCCAAAACTGGATGTGGGATCCACATGTGGTCTAACAAGTGCTGATTAGAGGAGAACAATTACTTGCTTCCATATACCGGCTGTGCTGCTGTCAATGCAGCCCAGGAGGCTATTGCCCATCATTGCTTCGAGGTGATGCTGCTAGCTGCTGTGCAGCTCACTGTTGCCAGGCCCCCAGGTCCTTTCAGCAGAGCTACTCCTCAGCCAGGCAGCCCCCAGCCTATGTCACTGCAGAGGCTTCTTCCTTCGCAGGCGCAGAACTTGGCATTTGTCCTTTTGAATTTCAAAAGGTTCCTGACAGCCTGTTCCTCCAGTCTGTCTCAGTACCCCTGAATGGCAGCCCTACCCCTCTGTATATTGACTCAGCCCCCAAACTTGGTGTCATCTGCAGACTTGATGAGAGCACACTCCTCCACCTCTTCCAGATCACTGATAAAGCCATTAAACAGCAAAGGTCCCAGGACAGACCTGTGCTACCCCACTTACCACAAGCATCCAGGTAGTGTCCAACCAGGAACCATGACCCTCTGAGCTCCATCATCCAACCAGGCTTTTACCAGTCTGGTTGCCTACCCATCCAGACTATAACATCCCAATCTGCGTACAAAAAAACTGTGGGAGCCTATGCCAAAAGCCTTGCTAAAATCCATGCAAACAACAACCACTGCTCCTCCCTCAATCACAAATCACTCAGTTTACCATGGAAGGCCACCAGGTGGGTCAAGCACAGTTTGTTCTTGATAAATGCATGCTAACTGCTGCCAGTCACTGCAATGAGGTCATATGGGGCTACCATTGGAAATAAGGTGTTGGGATCCTGTTGCCTTTGTGTGCTTAGCTTTTGTGTTGCACGGCTAAATAACAGAAAAAATGGTTATCGACAAACCTAGAAATGTGAAGGGTAGGAAAAAAAATTGAGCTCTGGAAGTTGGGAATTTACTTCATATATAAGTTTGAGTGAGGCAAGTGGAGGTGGAAGAACTCGATGCAATACTTTATTTACATAAGTTTGGTCTTTGGGAATGACTTCAGAAGAACACATTTTGAGTAGGAAATTCTCCCACTCAAAACCCCACAGAGCTGAGGACTTTCTTCATCCATGCAGCATGGAGTGCAGTGCCAAGACTCTTGTCCTGAGCACTAACGCAGTATTTCCTGAGACGGAAAATATAAATTCTGTCATTCAAGCATTAAGTCAGGGAAAAGCTTTTCTGCATAAATATGAGGCATGTGAAGGCCCCGTCTGGAGTTTGAGAGGGCACTATGCTCTTTCTGTTAAAAAAAAAAAGCCATTACTTTTCAGGAATTACATGTTAACGGATGACTCAAATTTTCACTACATGCTATAGAGTTTGCTCCCTCCCCAAAATACAAATATTTGTCTGTGAAAAAAACCAAACCTTTAAACATGTTATGAAATGAGGGTTAGATAACTTCTGAGGTGGTTTAACCCCTCTATTTCCTTTTTCTTGATAGAAAATCCATAAATCAGTTACAACTGCAATTTATCTGTCATTCTAGAGTTTGAAATAGTCTATGAAAAATATCAAACTGAATGACAAGACAGTAATCTGTACATCAACATAAGCATTAATTCTACTCTACATACTTAACCTTTCAGAAAGACAATGGTGAAATTAGATACGTCTTTTTTTAGAAGTGACATTTTAGTGTAATCCCTTAAGCAGACAGGATTTTAAATATATGCTTTCGAGTAAGTATTAAGTGTTTTTATTATTATTATTTAAATAATGATGGATCAGAGAAAATGAGGAAAAATTGGAAACAGTTTCAAGTTCAGTTCTCTTAGTGGCTTGAAGGATGGTTATTAGGCAAAACATAAATAAGTGGCCTTTTTTCATGTTCCTCACCAAGAAACAGAATGTTCATTGAAATTTACATGGATATTTTAGCTGAATAAAGACAGACTCTGACTCCTTTCATGGACAATTTTATGACCTTTTAGTCTGCTAGAAGGATCTGCTAAGAATATCAGTGTGTTAGGGATATTCTGTGTTATGCCAAGCATATTAAATTAAGCCATCATAAGGAAAATTATAATCTGAAAGGAACATGTGGCACAACTTCATTATACATATCTACATCATCAGGGCCCAGTCCTTTCCTGGCTGCCTAAGAGCAAATGAACTATACGTTGCTCTGCTTTAAACTTCACCACACAGGGATATCTTGTGGCCCTCAAATACCTTATCAGCCAGCACTGTGGGCCATACTGAGCATCACCGAAAGTAGCAGCGCAAGGAGTGAGTCTGTGAGTCTGTAACCACTCAGGTAATTTTCCAGACATTTTTCTTATAGGGCACATATGGAAGCCACTGCCTAAGTTCCCAAGAGAACACATTAAAGACAGAGAGTGCTCCCATCTTGCTTGTCCCCCTCAGAGGCAGCCCCACCTGGGGCAGTGGGAAATGTTCACGTACAGCTCCTGCATCCCTGGTGAGTGAGACCCCTGCACGAAGCCTCAGCTCCAGGAGCAGAGGGTAAAGAGAACAGCAGCGGCCAAGGTGCTCCACGTGCTCCATGTGCTTTTGAAAACTGCATGCAGCCCTGCTCTGCATACATGAATGTCTTCATCCTGACACAGGAGCCTCAGGTAACTTTGACTCTCTTTACACCAGCTAGCAATATCAATATTTTAATACACTTAATAAATAAAGGTTGTTGGGCTGTGTAGACAATCATGCTGCAAAGCACTTTTGCTCCAGCTCGTCACCAAAGAACTGAGTGTTTCATCAAGCAATGAATGGCAGCTTCCTACACAGGACTCCTGAGTGGGTGGTTTTCTACAAATTCCTCTGCCCCTCAGTCCAATAATTTTATCCTGTTCCCTAAACCTCTGCCAGATGTGACCGCTTTTCAAAACCTTGGCTGTTTGAAAGCGTGGTAGCTGCTAAAGGGAAAGGAAGAAGTTCATGTGAATACTTTGTTTTCTGTTAAGGATTCCAGTCACTTCAGTAGGCTGGGACCAAACTCCATGACCCTGATCCAAAAACTATAGGAGCCAATGGCAAAAAGTCCACTAGCTTAACTCAGGCACAGATTCAATGGGCAAAATGCCATAACTATTCTATATCTGGCTTTGTATTATGTTCTGGTAAACTGTCCATCTTTTTTTCCTGTGGAAAAAATACACACACACACTCATATACACACACACACATATGTACATTTTATCCCTGTATCTTTCTTGCTTTTGTATTTAGCTAAATGTTCCTTGTCATCTGAGAATTAACTAAAACAAGATCCTACAAACGCAAAATCTATGTGACACATAATATTGGCAAATAGTGTTTATTTAGGTGCTATGTCTTCAAAGATCAGAAACTTTTTTAAAAAATAAGGTTTTGTATTGATTTTGCAGACAAACAAGCAGCCGGATTTGGATAATAGAGCACCTTTTTTGCAAAGCAGGCCAGCTGTGCGTCCTTATCTTGCCTGTTCCAGAGGAAGAAAATGAAAAGTGGATTAACTAACATAATGAATGTTTCAAAGGATATAAAGTAAAATTTGTTATATGATGTAAGGCCGCGGTTCTTAGCTGATATTACCAGGCTGGGTGGGTCCAAAGGGACCCTTTCTACTGCCAAATGGAAAGGACAAAGAACAGAAAGTAGAAATGTGGGCATATGCTGGAGGGTTTACTGAAGACCCCACTACAGGGTGGTAGTAGATGCTCCACACCTATCATTATATGAAGCATTTGGGTTATTCTCCTCCATATTATACCTCTGAAAGTATCAGTAAGCTTTCTGTTTGTACAGCACATAGGACAAATATTTCCCAATCTATCAGTAGGGCTCCTGGGTCCTATCCTAAAGTAAAATAATTCCACTCCACAGCAAGAGTAAGGGTTAGTAAAGGACTTTCTTTTACTGAATGGCAGTATCTTTTGGTAGGGAAATAGCGAAAGGAAATCTCAGTTAAAATGAAAGCTATAATTAGGACAATACATTTGAAAAGATAAAACACTTCTTGCCTGAAGCTCAGTGGCCATATTAAGAATTACAGTGTGAGATATTTGTTTTCAAGTAGCTGTCAACATACCATTTGTTTCCTACACTTCTGGGATTAATACCTAATTATGGTGCACACGGGAATTAAAAAGACTGAGTACTTTACTACACCTTCCTCTCTCTCTGGCTAAAATCAGAACTCTACTTGCACAGCAACTGTTTCACCCTGCTCCTGTATGTTGACTTCAGCAAGTCTGTGCACCTTACAGCCACCCCAGCAAGTGCCTGGCCCTGCCTCTTCTCAGAAGCTTGCTGTGAGCGGGATATCTGCTGCCATTCTCCACAGCACAGTTTCCAGTCTTTTGCTACAACTTGCTGCTGCAGAGCATGGCTGTCGCTTCTGGAAAGTTTCAAGCTGTTTCTCACTAACAGATCAGAGTACCTTGTTTCAGGATAACCCATTAGCAAAAGAAGCCACAGTACACCGCAGTAAATTAAGTGTTTCATTTCCAAAGTTGTTGTTACATCTCACTCTCCTGCAGACCATTCAACAACATCAGGGTAGCAGTAGACATCACTAATACCCTTTTTTTTTTTTTTTCCAGGTCCTCGGGGCAACAATACCAGGATAAGTCAGACCACAGGTGACAGACCTGTCTGTGGTGAGGGGGAAGAAGTTACCTTTTTACAAGGCAGCAGCACGTAGAAAATAAAGCCAGCCATGCCCAGGTGTGTAGTGACATTTCAAAGAGAAATCACATTAAATGTTTAGATCTGTAATGAAATATTAAGCAATCTGCATTTGTTGTCAGCGTGTGGAAGTGGTGTTCCCTTCTCTCAGAAGAGTGACTCTGGTATTGTCACGTACTGGTGAGCAGTTTCGTGGCTCCTCGATCTGTAGGTTGTTATGCCTGCGCATACTGTCAACATCAAGTAATGTGAATTATAGGGCACATTTCTGGGCCAGTCTCAAGGGATATCTGAAAGAGATTTTAGCTAATGGTGTCAGATCACTGAAGCGTACCTTTTCAGGAGCTGATTTTGTGTGACCTGCGGCCTGCAGTCTCGCTATGCTTAACTTGCAGCTATTAAACAAAAAATCGAAGAGACCTGACAAGTGACTAGACAGAAACTGCTGAAAAAATGATAGGGGTATGCAAACAAGATAAGGTGAAAACTTTTTTTTAAGCATTATTGGTAACACCTGAATGAAAATAATTGATATTGAAATTCCCAACACTTCATCAGAAGACTCATGTACTTAAGCATAAAATGGCTGCTGCTTGGTTTTTCAATAACTTCTGTTCCAGGCAATGGAGCTGATTTTGCCTCCAGCTTATCCAATATTAGCAATATTAAGGTCTAATTAAATGTTTATTAAGCCTCACACTTCTCCCTTCTTCTCTCCTCCTCTAATTCTACTCCTGCAAGACGCTGGTCTTCCTGGTGGAAGCCACTGTATTCACTGGTGCAAATATTCTCACTCCATACGTGGATATTTCAGGGCTGTGTTTTTGAAATACACAAATGTTTTTCACAAAAGACTCAGCCATCTAGTTCATATGCAGTTTCCTTTGGGAGCCACAGTAAAACTCCCATGAATGCAGCACTCAGTGCAGGGTACTTCACTGGCCTTCATAATTAGGAAACATTGCTGCCTGAGCTTCGTTCAGACAGATTATTTCAACAGTCAAGAAGTAAATGTACTTAGCAGCAAAGCACGCTCTTCCTTTTTCATTGCCACTAAGACAGCAGGACCATTCAGAGCTGCCTTCAGCACAATTATAAAATGTTCTTAGCTGCTTGGAGCCATTTCAGTCAATCTGAACATTTATTTCCTTTCATAGCAATGCAGAGTGAAGGCGCTGACAGTCCTTGAATGCATTGCGGAAGATATACAGCAATTCACAAGCCAGCTTCTAGGGCAGGTGGTTTTAAGCTGCCCAGTGTTTTAGGTAGCACAGGTATTGCTCCCAGTACACCTTGTGATGAAGCTTTAAGCAGCTGCAACACTGTGGATGGGGAAAGATCTCAGGACCAGTGGTAAATTAGAAATCTTTTTCTCCTTTACATCATGGGCTTGAAGAGAGGCCAAGTCCCTGGTACCTGGTGACCATAGACCATTGAACCATGGCACGTATGAGATGAGCAAATAAAAAGAGGTGATTGAGAACCTTTCTGCACACCTTGGACAGCATTTCTGACAGAGCCAGCAGCTAAGCTGCTAAGCCAATAGACTTGGACCCTGATTGCCACCCTAACTGCCCTGAGTACCAGCTGATCCCCAGGACACAGCAAAAAGAGGTCATCCTCCAGATAAGGAGGTAAGGTTTTCCATATTAGCACTATTTTTTTCCAGTCTGCTTACCTCGAGCTTTGTACCTGTTTACGCCTCACCAATCTTTTTATTAATTCAATTGTCTGAAGCCACACCAGTATCTATAGCCACCTATGTTTTCTTAACGGGTTAAAAAAGGAACAAGAAACACATCTATGTTCCTCAGTATATTCCGTGAAGTTAGATTTATTTGCATAAAAATGGTTCCCGCCAAAGTGAGGCTGACAAATGTCCCGAAGATCCTTTTAGCACCTAAGAGGAAACTGTTTACTATCTCCTGAGTAATGGGGTCTGTGATAAGCAATTTGTTTTGTAGGAAAACAATGTCACCTCAAGTAGCTGAAGGATACCGTAATGACTTTCCCACATTGTCAGAGTTCCGTTGTTTTTCTGGGCTTCTTATTAGTGCACTGCTGTATCAAAAATTAATACAAGGGAAACAGAAAATTGCCACAAACCTGTTAAACATGCTGCTGCATTTCAAGGATGTAGCTGTTGACTGTACCAATATTAAAACCAGAATCCGGTAGAAACCTATGTTTTTTGCACAGAATATGAGAACTGGCTTTAGGATGATGGGCCCCATTGCATTATTATTCCTTAGTTCTGAGGATGTTTCTTTTCTGGGACCTGACAGAACTTGAGGTTTCTTAAGGAGGCTTTGGATTATGGGCACAGCATGGGCTCCCTCTTGTGAGCCCTGCCTAATGAAAAAAGTCAAGGAATTCTCAACTGCCGTCTGATCTCAGTTCACGACTATACCTCTGAAAATCTCCATAACACTGGGAGACTCCATAGCTTTGTTTGATTTGTGGATCAACTGCCTGTGGAGAAGTGGCATCTAAGAATAGCAGAATATGATGAAGGGACACACTGGGGAGCTTTAGCAATGGACGAGCAACCTGAGGGAGGCAAGAAGAAAATTGGACTGCCTTCCACAGTGTTACTGCTGGTGACAAAGTACCCACTTATTCTTAGCATCCTACAGTTCAGCACAATGGCAACATTTTTGTTCTCAATGTGAAAGGGCTGAACTTAAAAGGAAGCAACCAGATTTCTCATAATAATATATCTTATGCACTCAGCTATGCTAAATTAAAGGCACTAAAAGAACAATACCGAGACATCTCTGAGCAGTGACTCATGGCCTTGGGCATGTACACTCTGAGAAGTGAGATAAAGTAGCCTGGACAAAGCACCGTTCAGATATGTATTTCTTGTTTGGCATTGCAAGAGGATCAGAGCATGCGAATTGAACGTGAATCTGTGAGCACGGGCTGATACAACCCACAGCAATGTCAGGATCTACACACCACGACAAGCACAGCCAAGGCAGTGTGCACAAACATGAGATCTTGCATGGCTGGAGCTAGAGAGGCAGGCTGATTTGGGGCTGGTTTGTTCCCAGCGTAGCCGGGCGTGCCCAGCGGGTGCTGTTTTCCACTTGGTGAGCACGACGCCAGCCTCTCATGCCATGAAGAAAGTTTCATTACAGCGGGTGTCATCAGAGCTACCCAGCCTCTGCCCTGCTCTCTTCCAGAGTTTGGGACTCTGGTGGGTTTGGTGCAGATGAGTGCTGGGGAGTGGTGTCCAGCTCATGGCTTTCCTTCTGCCTCACTTAGCCCAGGCAATCCATGCTGAAAGCAGCTCTGCTGAGGCTCTAGAAATGCCTACACCATTAAACAGAGAACAGAGGATCTTCAGCAAGGCAACCTACTTTGCAGTCACTGCTGAGCAGCTCTTAGCATCGCTGCACAGTGGGACTCTGCAAAAGCCACCCTACAAGGAAGGCAAAGGAGTCTGCTGAGTACGTCTGTGTATACACCTTCTAGAAAACCAGAAGTCATTAATGAAGCTTGAGCATCTTTTCTGGTGCTCATGTCAACATGTACAGCATTTTTCCATTGGCTGGTCTCAATGGACTTTGCAAAGAAAGTAAATGATTCTCCCCATTTGAGAAATAGGGAAAATGAGGTGGACATTCATGTAGTCTTGCCAAGAGCTGCCTGTGCAAGCCAAAGGCAGAATCAGGTCTATGAGCCAGATTTCGTTCTCAAATCATTGCCCTTCTCATGAAGCTTCACTGCCTTCTGGCAGGGACTCCTTCACCTGCATCTTCAAGGTTTTATGAAGGTGTCTTAGCCAACAGCTTCTGAAGTTTTCCTTCTAGAACAGTGTTCTCTGAGCAGGGAAATCTCCTTCCAGGTGATGTCTGACTTGACACCAGTTCTCTGCCTGGGTGTGGTTGCTATGACAGCTGCTCCCAGTTTGGCGAATCCTCATCCTGCCAATCCTCTGCAAACACAACTTTTGCATATCTTGTATTTTCTAGGAAATAAAAATACTCTTCTGTTTTAGTCTTTTAATCTTCTCATGTCTGTGTCTCCTTTTGTTTGGAATCAGTGATGTTAAAACAGCCTTGTGCTGCCAATATTTGAACAACAGACTTTCAGAAAAAATATCCCCACCTCAGTCTATGACAGATTTGGAGTGCTGTATTGCTTGGGCTGCTGAGAAGAGAGGCTGGGGAATCTACTTTTATGGATTGACTTTGAAATAAAAACTTTTTCACATAAAAATCAGGAAGTCAACACTACTTGGCAAATAAATGCAGCTTAAGTGCTCTTAACTGGAAATTGTTATAGTAAACCTTCCTTCTAAAAAATCTGCTGGGTAATTTTCCAGTGATGTGAACTGCAGTGCTGGATGGGCTGGCAGAGTGCACACGTGTGCAGGAGTGGTCACTCAGAGGTGTTGAGAAAAGTCATTTTAGCAAATGTTATAGCCTACAAGGATATATATTCTTTCACTGTCCCCTGTTGCCATGTTGAAGCACACAAACACACATAGCACTCACATAGGCATTATGCCTCTGTTAAAATTCTTCTCAGATCTGGTCCTCACATCTCCATTCTGTTAAATGAATTAAACTCAGATTCCCCTTGCCCCCTGACTTATCTACATTGATTTGCATGTTAATAACTTTCCTTCCCTCAGTCAGTTTGTCCTACCCTCTTCTCAATTTCCTTTCCACGGTAATTTTGACTGAGTGCCTTGCCCTCAACTCACAGCAAGGGGAGGAAACTGATGCAAGGTGGATGGAGGAGAGCAGGGCGTCCATCCTGGTGACTCTGACAACTGTTTCCTTTCATTACCATTACCATTGCCATTTCTCTGGGTAGAGCCACGCTGGGCAAGGCTGACTCTTTCCTTGGATGCTTTGGATGCCCACCAGGGTGCAATGGACACTGCTCTGCTCATCTTCCCTTCCCAGATCCTTGGGTTTGGATATCTGACTCAGGTACCTTCCCTGCTTACCTATGTTTTGCTCATCCCTGAACTCTCATGGCTCCCCAATTCTGTACGTCTCACCTCCCCATTCTCAACAGAGGTTATCTTTCAGGGTAGATCTCAGCCTGTCTTTACTGAGGAAGGAAACTGAAACAATGTCCAACAGCAGAAATAGCCATTCACCCATTTCTATCCTTTCCAGAAGCCGTAAAACAAAACTGGCCCCTCAAAACCAACAGCTTTGCCCTGCAAGCAACTAGTCAGCTGTGCAAGGATCATTCTGCCTAACTGCTGACAAGTTGGGTGGATGGTTTAAGTCTTGGAAAAAACAAGTCTCTCCCACGACTCTGTCATTTTTGGACTCTGACTTCCTCATTGTATCACAGTGAGCAGAGCTCCTCATAGGAAGAAGCATTCCACTGCCAAGGAGCAGAGGGAGATGGCTGCCCGCCATGGCTGCCAGCAAGTTCTGTGAGCAACACACAGTTACTGGTCCACTGAGTCTGGTCCCTTGCATCTCTGCACACTGCTGCATCGACTTAGGGCATGACTTCAGAGTGTGCATGTGTGGGGGGAAGCTGCTGCTGTTGTTCGTACAGTTTCAATTGAGTTTTCTCAACTTCCTGGTTGACTGCCAAAGACCATGAGGCTTAATTTCCCACCTTTGAGTTTCTCTCCCCCTCAGGATCTTCCCATCTGCTGCATTTTATCTTGCCCAGGTAAAGCTATGCTTGCCAGCCTTCCCTTTCCAAAAATACTGCAGTGTTTGTTTTGGTTCCTCCAGATTGTGCTGGCTCTGCCTCCGTGTACTGTGACTACTGACTCATGGTCCCGCTGGTCACCTCTATCTGATTCCAAGGTTTTCATTATCTTCTGCTCTTTGCAGCTCTGCACAGACACTTTTGCCTCATAATACTTAGCAATCTGTTAATGTGGCCACTGTAGAGATCCGCTTTTATATTTAGTAACATCACTCATCAGTGCAGGATTTTTTCAGTAAAGGAAGTCTAAAAAAAAGATTGTCAGCTGTTCCTATGTTTTTTCTATGCATAGACCACAGAGAAAAATATTCTACTGAGGTTTCATAAGCAAGCGAACTGAGCTACATGATTTTTTTCATTTTGATTTTGCATACATTTTCCAGACCCTCAGATTAAAAAATATCTGACACATATTCTGATATGTTATTTGCTGAGTGCTTTTAAATGAGCCTAGGATTGTGCACAGTGGAACTGAGAACTTGAACACAGGACAGAGTGGAATTAGCTTTAACCTGCGGCTCTATTGCAGGGTGTAAAAGAAAGCCATGTCTCATTGCAACTTTACAGCAAAGTAAATTGCATTGTCTTCATGTCTTCCTGGGACTTCTTACACCTGTAAAAAGCCAAGGTCCTTAGTGGATCAGCTGTATCTGACCAATTTAAAATAGAGACACTTTGACAAGCCTCATGTTGTGATTACAAGCCAGTGATATCCCAGTTTAGGGCAAGCATGGCTCCAGCCTCTTCATTCTGTTGGTGGGCAGCAGGGACTGAGCCTGCTGAGCTTAGCAGCTGGGGTAGATGGGCTGAAAACTCGCTCTGTGTGCATAGCACCCATGGGAAACCTTGCAGTCCCCTTATCTGTTTCCCACCAGATGGTCAAAGCCCTTCGAAAAAAACCAGAAGCCCCAGATTAAACCTCTTTACCCTGGAAGGTTGCCAGCCCCCATTCTGCTCCCCAGTCCTCTTCTACCTTCAGGCTGGCCTTTTTGCATTTGTTCATTGTTGAGCCCCTCTCTCTCAGCCCCGCATGCAGCTGGTGAGGCTTAGCAGCCACCTGGGCCAAACCTCACCCACCGCTTCCCTTGCCTGCTCCATGGCCCCTGCACCATGTCCACATCCCGGTGCTGACTTTGCTCGCCCTGCGTGAGGCAGGATGCTCACCACATGCTCTCACCATCCTGCCCTCCTGCCTCTCGCTGGGTACCCCTCGGGTACCTGCCTATCGACTGTACCTAAACACAGATTGAACACGGCAGGCGCCAGAGCTTTTGGTAATTGCACCCCAAGGCTATGAAATTCTCTGACAGCAAATCACCCTGCCCAATGCAGGCTGCAACATTTCTCCCTGCTGAAGCATGTCAGGCAGCGCAGTCGGCATTTGTGCCCTTTGGATCCGACAGCATTGTGTCAGCCCAGGAGGGGGAAAGCTGTTTTATGAAGACGTCTGCTTCCTTTACAGCTGCCAGAAAATACAAGGATTGGGATTCTTTGCCCTTCCCTCCATCCACTGTCAGCTCTTTCTCAGATCATGTTTTTGCTCAGAATTCACTGCAATTCAGGTGTCACTGGGAACTATTTCCCATGTCTGGTCTAGCCAGGTTTCAAACAGAGGAAAACTTTATTGCTGAATGTTATAGACTTGTTTATATTCACATCAGAGAAAAAAGGTGAGTAAGAGACAGGTCCATGGAGTTCTGGCTCCTGGTGACAGGCTCCCGGTGACTGGCTCCCAGGTGAAGACAAGTATTTCTGATCAACCCTCAACTGATATATTTAATTAACTCTGTTTTATCATTGTTGATCATGTTTCTTTGCCTTTGGGTCTGGTAAGGATCAGAGTCAACATACCATCTTTGTGAAGAGTGAATGTTACGCCTGTAGTGTGACCCAGAGTGCCTGCAATGGATTCATGGATATTTTCCTGAACATCTTCTGTGCTGCTGATTGAGGTGAGCGCTCCCAGGTCAGTGGAGTTTCATAATCAGACTGGATCTCCCAGTATTTCTTCCCTGTCAGAAACTCTCTGGACATCCAAGAGGGAAAGATACTGGACCGGTGAGGAGAGGGGAACAGAGAGGTGAGCTGAGGACCTGGAAAGAACGTGGGGATGTAGCTGTGAACAGAGAGCTTTTGGTGTCTGCTCTGGGGATAGTGTCCAAGGGACTGAAAAATTGAATGCCTTTAACAGTGGCTGGAGTAGGGACTCTCATTCTTCAAGGCTTTTTTTTTTTTTTTTTGGAAGACACAGGCAGTATTTCAGACAATGACAGCATTGCCAAGGCCTCACAATGAAACCAGAAGGATGTGACAGTGACGTCTGTCAAACATTTCCAATATACCAGCTGGACACTGGGCTGTGCTCTAAATATTTTCTCTGCATTTGTCGGGAAACACGTCTGTGTCCTCAGCTTCAACATGAATTTGCTGAAATTGTGTGAGAAGCATGTTGTTAAAATACTCTTATGGACAATTCCTGTAGTTCCTCCATTGTTTGGTTCCTTTCTGTTCCTGGTCACCTAAGAAAGCAGTGACAGCTCCTTTTGTGATCACACGTGCGTTTGTGCTCAGAGAGGACCATGTACTCTCCACTGTGCTTTGGAGTCAGGTGAGCCCAGGTTTGCGTGGCCATGGCAGGGCACATACTGCCTCTGAGCGCAGCTCTGCAGCCCCAGGTGGGATTCACCTCCAGGATGGGCTGATCTCCAGTCTTGGCAAGTCAGCGAGGGTACTTCACTTTGACTTGGGGTTTTCTGCCAGCCTTTTGATGCACACAGAGGGGAAGGAAATCTTGGTGAAGCAGGTAACTGTAGAAAGTGCCATGGAGGCCTCTCTATCAGCTTGGAGATAAAACAGACACAGATTCTTATTCAGAAGCATCATACAGGGAGTGGAGATTCATTTGCCAACCTTAAGAGGTTAAAGAGAGCTAAACCAACACCACAGATATTTGGATTTGTGGCAATAGGTAGCCCAGGGATTCTGGACTTCAAAGAGATGGCTGGGCTGGCAAAGTCTCTGCAGTTTTAATTTTTCCTCACTCTGCGTGGTTAGGAATTAATCTCCATACTATAGCTTTTCCATCTAGGTACCAGAAATACTATTCGCCTGTCTCAGAAATGCGTTTATGAGGATTAAGAGGGATTTGGGGCTCATATATGACCTAGGTGTAAGAGGTTTTATATGACCTAAGGCTGAGCGATACACAAAACTGGCCTTACTATATGCCTGCATTTGAAATATTGGTGTCAGAGACATGATGTTTTGGAACCAAGTTGTTTTTTTCCCTCCTGGCCTACCCCTCAGTGAAAAGAGTTTGGTTGTTCTGTAGCCTCCCACCAGAGAATGCAACGCGCCCAGTGCACGGGCGTCAAAGGTTTGGCAGCGAGGTAAGAGCCAAGTGGTTTGCTTTGGTTTGTTTTACTTTGCTTTGGTATGGTCTGACTTTCATAGAGAGAAATGGATTTGTGCAAGAAGTTCTTTGTCTTAATGGTTTTGGTGAATAACTAGCACTGAAGTGGCTGCCTACACTGCAGTATCTGGAAGCACCTTCCCTTCCACATAGCTGTCCAAGCTGTGTCTTGGCCCCATATTGGGGCAAGAACAGGCACATACTTCCCTTTGTCCTGCTCCAATGCATTTTAACTATGACACCAAATGAACTCGCACACCCCTTTCAAACAGGAGCCACAGTCCACGCTGACCGGGTGCCAGCCTAGACTGAGAGAGCAGGACTCAGGTGCATGTGGCAGCAGCCCATGTTGAAAGACATGTCTTGATGAAAGGGGATTTCACAGCCAGTTAAGCCCTTGAGGAGACCTTGCTCTCACTGAAATCCCAGGCACTAATATCTTGGTATGCGTTCAGGCAGACAGAGAAGATTTCTGGTTTTCCACCTTAGTACAAGTGTACACTAAACACAGCCTTTTTAATGACTGGAGCTGTGCAGTGGGAGCAGGAGACTTGCTCACACTTTATTCCTGGGACCTCTTCCATAATCCTTTGAGAAAACATTCACTGCGAAAAGGTCCCTCCCTCATGCAAACTCTAATGTATTGCAGTAACAGTAATCTATTATGTAGATTTTATGGATCACTTATACAAATCACAGTGAAACCTCCATCCTGACTGTGGTTTAAAATAGACACAGGAATAACAATACAGCAGTAACAGCAATAAAAACAACAGCAGCAATAATAATAATGAATTAATAAAAGAATATATCCATTAAGGTTCCTCCTCTCTGCAAGTACTTGATAACAAAAAGGTATTTTTAGCTTGCAAATTATTTAATATAATATTGTCTTTATTCTTTATGGCTTCAGAAATATCAGTAATGTTTAAAGAGTCTTACAGTATTTTAAGACACGGAAAAATCACATTTTCTTCTGAGCCATCAGGTTGCTTTTATATGAAAAAAGGTAGTTAGATTTGTGTTTTTCATTTTGTTGAAGATTCTGTATATTAACACATCCTCTTGCAGAGGAAAATATCTCTTTTTAATAACATAGTATATTAGATGTCTCTTAGGAGGACATTATTGGCATGGACGTTTCACTGGCAATGTAAGCAACCCATGGAAGTACATATCCATATTGTGGTGACTATAGTTAGGACTTTCCTTTTTCTGGACAAGCTGAATCTCCTGGAGTTGTACCTAACTGACCCATGCTCAAAATAAAACACTGAATCTTGTTTATTCAACTTCTTTAGCCAGTGCTGCTAAAAAACTTTTACAAATGATTTCATGTGCGAAATGTTCTTCCTGTACCATCTCTAAAACAGCAGCTATGTGTCTTTCTTCTGCCTTTCCCCAGTGAAGCCTTTCTAAAGAATTTGTTCAGTTTACACCAGGCCCATTTCTTCTCTGCTTTCTGACTGAGGCTCTTTTCTGAAAAGGCAGGCAAATCCTCACGGGACAAACGGCAGCATTCTCCGAATAGTTGCAAGTGAATGCCCTCCAAATCTGAGCAACTGGACCTTTCAGAGGACTTGAAAAATGTAATGCTTCTGCCATTCCCAAATGTTGTCCTCTTTTTCATGTTCACAGGCCATGTGTGGCAAGAAGCACACAAGGACAGTTTCCTGCCTCCCTCCAAACATAAATATTCCATAAATTTCTCTCAAGGATTACTCGCTTTTTCCAGTTACCAGAAATGTTTTAGAATAATTTTTAATTGGAACTAAAATAAGAATTAAAAAATACCATTTCTACCCAAAGATGTAAAAAAATGGAGACATCACTGACTGCATATATACATTTCCTTTTCCTCTAGTTCTTTTGTAAAATTAGCTGGGTATTTATTAGCTCAGCAAAGATATCCTAGTGCTTTGAAATCACTCCTAAATGTTTTAAAGATCTTTCTTCCCATTCAAAGAACTGACATGGTTGAATTGTCACCAAGCAAAGATGGATGGGTTCATTAGGAAGAGCCAACAAGTACGTGGATGGGGGAGGTCAAGTTAAAAAGAGTGGATGCCCTCACTTAGAGGCAGAAGCCTGAAGCTTGGCAATCCAATACTGGTGACAATGTAAATCTCTAAAACAAGAGCACATATTAGTGGTAGAGACAGCCACAATAACATGGTTGCCATGGCATGTAGAGCAAATGTGTACTGGTAGCTGTGGTTGGCATGTCTGCAGCTCCCCTACCTTTTGTTGCTTGATGTGTGCTTTCCTATAGTTAAAGCACAATAGAGAGACTTGGTTTAAGTATCAGACTTGATTAATAACCCCTTTGCTCTGCAAAACTATTGTTAGCCACATGCACTAACTAATCTTTATTATGGTTCAGTGCTGCAGAAGGATGTAATCCTTCCTAACTACAGCTGCAGGTAGGTAAGCTGAGGAAGCAATGCATAGTGAGAGGCAATATCAGCACTGGAGCCAATTCTGGGAATCACAAGCTTTTGATTCATACGGTCAGATTCAGGTCCCTCATGGTAAGATTCATGTTAACTGTAAGTGTCTGAGTTATAGATGTTTACTCCTGAGCTAATGTTCTTTTATGTGAGTGAAGAGAAACAGGCTTTTCAAGGGCTTGATCCTAATTTAGGTCCTTACCTTAGGCTGAGATGAAATGAACCCTGATCTATGCTCCTTGGGAGCGCATGTTTCTAAAAAAGATTGACTGTGTTTATCAGATTAACTCTGTACCTGGTCACAGCCCCTCCATGGGGCCCCACATGGAAAACCCTAGGCCAGGCCATGTCCCCAGGTGCCGATACGTGATTACCTGTATCCTTTGTCAGCAGGCTCCTCAGCATGGTTTTGGTTTGTCTCAGCCTGCAATTTCCTGGGCTTTATACAGTCATGGTTAGGGGACTGACATGGACAAGGGAATGTGGTCACTGGAAGGACTGAAATGGTGATAAGAGAGGCTTAGTGAAGCAAAGAGAGTGTACCTGCATAGACATGGCCATGCGAGGTCACTTGGACTCAGGCCTCATGTATACTTCTGGCCAGTTTCACTTATGGGCCTAGAACTGGCTTTTTATGTACTTAGATTTCTGGAGAAGAGATAGAATTGTAGCAGCCCTCAATCTGGTTGGTTTGATATGGTGAACTCTACTTCCCTGTGTGTGGGTCTTTCAGCCCATGCCATATGCTTGTCCAAGAAAAATGGTGACCCATCATCCTTTCCTTAACTCCCCATCACCTGAGTGATGTGGAGTGCAGATGCTGCCAGGTGGCATCCCATGGCTCTGCACACAGAGTGTTTGTGGCACACAGATGCAGCATCGCAATGGATCTGACCATTGCCCTCCCTCAGTCAGTCTGTAGCCCTGGTTTTGACATGGCAAAAATTTGGTGTCTTCAGCAGATGGCATTAAATCCTTGAAAGAGGCAAATGGGCACTGTCTGCCTCCATAAGTCTCATTTGTACTTTTCTCTCAAGATCAGACATCAGCTTCAGTTCTGAAGGACAACACTCAATAGATCTTACAAACGCTGCAGTGCTGTTAATTTGGACTGCTCTGGCTGTTGCTGCTCTTTGAGTACGCTGGATCCTCTCTGGAGTCCTGGCCTCAGCAAATTCCCAGGGCAATCTTTTCAAAGATGTGCAAAGAAGCACATTTGAATTTCTCACCTGTTATTTTCCTTGACCTCTCATCCTTGCATCATGAAGCAGTAGGAATAGAAGCTCTGGCACTGTGTAATTCATTATATTTTACCTCTTTTATCCAGTGCTGGGACACCACTTTGGGGTCAACAAGAGCTGCAAACCATGATCTGCTGCTGCTTTTTGTGTTGCCAGTGAGGGGTTGTAGGCCAAATCATAAGCTTATGGCCTTCTGTGCTTCATGATCTGCTTGACTAAATTCCCACATCTAAATCATTAACTGGGTTTCTTGGATCACTTCTAGAATCAGTTTTAAAATATATGCAAAGCCTACTACTTTCCAGTCCTCTGGAAAATTGGCTGCTGTTTGTGACAAATGCAGACAACAGCTCAGCTATTTCATGCGTGAACATCTGTAGAAGGGGCCTAAAGTGTAAATCACCTGGACCTGGTGGTGTAGGGCATGTAAGTATTGAGTTTATTCCAGCACCTATTCTTCTGTCTTCTCTTTCTTCAGGAGTACCTCATTGTGGCCATCAAGGAGGAGAGACAGGGAACAGATCACTGTTCTGGTGGTTAAAATTGAGGCAGCCAGCCATCCTGATTCTCATCAACCTCCTCCTTTTAATTAGTTGCTGCTTTCTAGCCACTAGACTCACAGATTCTACATGAGCTTCTTGCTTCACTTATACTTAATTCATCTCCTATTGACGTTGCTCTCTGGTCTTACAAGGTGTTTGTTCTTTGAACACCACCTTGGTTCTCACACTCTAATTTATGCTTCTGTTTGCTGGCTTCATTGGGATTAGATTTGCACATTTTCAAGGATTTTTGTTAGGCTTGCGTTGCAGCTACAACCCTCATGTGGAAAGCACTTTGTGTCCTCCAGGATGAAAAGTGCTGTGTAAATTGAAGTGTGGTATGTAAAGATTTCAATTAAATAATCTGCCTAATGTTTGGTGTTACAAGAATATGCTCTTCTAAACATTTTAAAGTCTTTTTCTTACCTTGCTTTTGTGCCTGCATTAATGGTGCATTCTTAATGACAATAGGAGTCACTAAGGAACACAAATCTGGTATTCCCTTCTCAAGCTATATTTACTTTGAACAACCCCCATGATACAGCAAGAGATTTCTCACTCATTACTTTGCAGCACATGATTTGCACTGCCACGATGTAGCTAATTAGCTGTTGACGTATTCAGAGTTCACATCTGCAGCTTTATTACCAGAATGAACGCCACATGAATCTTCATTTTTTGGTGTTTTTTGTTGTTTTTCTTCTCATATAAGACCTTTGAACCTTCTAGATTTTATTTTTTATCATATTTTCCACAGCTTCATGTAAGCAATTATTGCCTGATGCCTTGAAAGTTCAAATGTATACCACATGCCATAGCACCCATTAGTCATCGCTGTTTCTCTGTCACAAGTTCGTTGGTGCTAAGTAACTATAGCCAAAATAAATAGAAAAAGTAACTGAAGAATTAGACAACACTGTAGTATTTGTTGGGTGCATCTTTTTTGGAGATTACTCTGTCAGTAGTCATGCCAAGTAAGGGCATTTTGTTCTTTTCTTTTTTTGTTTTGTTGGCTTACCAGTCCCAATGTTATGAAGGATTTTAACCCAGACATTTACATTTCAGCTAGTTATGGTTCTTTTCAATTTTTTTCAAGCTAGTGCACACAATTAACTGCTTGGCAGAAAGACTATACAATAAGTTTATTTCAAATAAGTGTTTTACCCTTGTATGTTTTTAGAGAATAGTGCTCCTTGCTGTCTTACTTGTGTCAGAAGACCACGTAAAAAGCTATACCATGATCCATTCCTTGTAGGTTCTATCCTGTGAGATTATTCCAGATATGAGGCTTGAGCTTATGCTAACTCAAGATAGAAGGAAAATGTGTGTCATCCTGAAGTTGATGGCAAAGTTCCTGTTGATGTCAAGAAGGCCAGGATTTCACCCACAGAGATTTGGCATCGGCTTCACTGGGGAAGCGTCAACATGGTCTGCTCCGATAACATTCTTATTTTGTCAATGCCAAAGCATCCACCCACTCTATGTCCAAACAGGAGAAAAACCCAGATGGTGTCACATCACATTGCCATCCAGATCCATTTCAAAAAAGTTTTAGAGCCAAATCTGATCAATATATTTAAAATGTTTGACTGAATTTTCTGTAACGCTCCAGCAGGCAGTTCCTAGGATAGATGCCACAGTTAACAGGATATACATAACAATTAGCTTCAGCTGAAGCAACCAAGGGCTCAGCAGCATCCCTCCCTCCAGGTTTGGGTGGCAGACATCACAAATAAGCAGAATAGGAGACACTAGTGTCTGAATCTGAGAAGAAAAGTGTCCTGGTTTGAGGTAAAACAGGACCAATTTTGCTCAGTAACTTTGCTTTTTAGCTAGGCCTCTTCTAACTCCTGAAATTGGCAGCATATTTTGCAGAAACTGTTCACTCTCAGAGTGATAAGACCTATGTGTATAGTTGATGCCAAGTAATGGTATGCAGAGAAGCTCTTGCTTATATTTATTTCTATAACAACTGTGGCTCTTAAAAGAGCCATTGGGTTTAAGTGCGGAGCAAGAGTTTTCTTCCACGGGGGTTTACTTCTTCTTGGGTGCCACCTTCTTCACCTTGGCTGCTTTGGGCTTGGCCACCTTGGGCTTGGCTGCTTTGGGCTTCACCTCCTTCACCTTGGCTGGGCCCAAACCCCAACAAAAAGTCTCCCCGTGTTCCCTCCATCACCCCACATGATTCAAGAGTGTATCCTATCAGTGTCCGGTTTTCCAGACAGGAGAAAGTCTGCTCCTAAGGAAGCCAGGGCCTGCCCAAGCCTCTCCCTGGGCAGAAACAGAAAGAAGAGCTTAGGGAAATCACTGGCTGGCAATAAGCAGCTTTGCATCCTTCAGCTCCTTCAAACAAGGCCTAAAAGTGGACCAGGGGATTTTAATCAGAACCTAAAGCTGAGAAATTCTGGGGCTGCAGAGACACAGGTTTGGCTTTCTCCCACTGTCCTTGTTGTCTCTGGAGGAAAATTGATATTGACCTGAGTAGAAAGATAAGTCTGGAGAGCTTTTAGACCAGTGTTGGGTTTGCTTTGTTGCTTAATGAAACCTAAACAGCAATTACAATTAAATTAAAATTGATTGGAATTCAACATGGGATCCTAAAACATACAAAAGAACAGCTTTTCTCTTAAAATCTGTAGTCCCTAATGAAAATCTAGCTGTATCTTTTTTCAATCTCATATAATTTTATAATAAAATAGAAGAAAATGCAGAGATCTTCCTGGAATCTCATTTTAAGTGTGTATAAATGACCATATTGAATTTCATGGACCAGATCCTGCTTTAACTGAATCTGGGGCAAATCCAAAGCAATTCCATTTATTCTGATAGATTTCTTCAAACAAGGAGCAGAGCCTGGCTTTCCAGCACCAGTGTTTAAACTGTTTGCAGTCAAAGCAAATTCAAACTCCACTGAAAGCTATAGTGTTATTGGAAATTTTCCATATCTTTTATTGTCTGTGTGCAAAATAGATCACTATGTTCCCAACAGTTAATAATTTTTGTTTTGTAAGAATGCTCTGCACATAATTAAATTCTTTAATCACTTTTTGAAAGTAAACCATAATATTTACTGTTAAGACTTGGTGTGCGCTACGGATGTTCATGTTTATATGTTAAATCTATTATAACCATGTTGCTTTTGATAGTCTTAGAACCATCCTCACCATCTTTTTGTAGCATTCGTGGCCAGGGGAGGTGGAGAGTCCCCTGTTGGCTAAAGTAATGCATCTTCCATTCTTGGATCCTGGCCAAAGGCCACGTAGCCTTGTGATTAATATGTTAGCTGCACATTTAAAAGGTAGAAAATTCCCCTTCTGCTGAGCTTGTACGCTTGCTGACATTAATATTTTCCATCTCTTGCTGTTGATTATGATTTTCCATTTTTCTGTAACAAAAATGAGACAAAAAAACACTCAGACATATCACCACATATTTAATACAGCCAAATTATTGTAAATAGAAAGATAGGTCTGACACTTTATCACATTATGGAAACACAGGAGCCCTGTTATACACAAGAGAGGCTTTTTACTTACAGCTTTGAAGTAAGATTTTCAGAAACAAGCAACAATTTTTCCATGTTTCATCTCTCAGGTTTTTGCTAATGAGCAAAATCTCTTTAAAATTCCCACTCCTGTAAAATCAAACACTGAACACTAAAGAAGTGAGGGAACCAAAATCATTATTGCAGATATGTGGCCTGACTTCTTGTAGGCCTGCTTTTACCCTTTTTTATTAGCAACATACACTCATATCCACAGCTGAGCATGTAGTACCATGTAATTTTTACCAGTATCCCCAGTTACCACCAGACCCTAACCTGACCTTGCTTTACAGCTCCCTGCAGATGCTCCATAGACAGAAGTGCGACCCACATAAACTTGTGCTCCATATCGATCACGCAGATACTCTTTTTTGTTTACGCTGAGGACTTAGGAAATTGCTATTACCTTGGGAAAAATTTACTCTCAAACTGCTCATGGCCTGCCAGGGTTCTCTTTTTGGCAGGGAAGAGGCTCAATATCTTTGGGACACTAGGTTATTTTAGAATAAACTTGCTTAACATTGTATGTGGTCTCTTGCTTTGGTGAAATATAGAATAACACGTACTATGGGTTAAAGCTCTGAAGAGATATTTTTCCATAATTGTGATATTTCCATATTTTGGAAACAAGCTATCAGAAATATCCCATTCTCTTTTTTTAATTTTTGACCTCTTGGGGTTGGAGTCATACCACCTACCTTCAGTTGCACACATGCACATCTGAACTAGTTGTCTAGAGTCCCTGTTTAATGTGTGAAGAGAAATGGCTACCTCAAGACCATTGTTCATCTGACTACCTGGCCTCAGCATGTCTGTTCCTCTTTGACTATAAAGGGAACCTTGAAGGATCAGCACAGAGGTGGACATCTGCATTATACCTTTGAAGTCTGGTAAGAAACCTCTCACATGTGACCTTCTGTTCACTTTTACCCTTGTAGGTCTTCTGCACCCACAGTTTTTACTGGATAGCAATGCAGACATTGGTGGCCAGCTCTGGCCTTGATTATGGCTTCAATATTAAGTTTAACAGGTCAGGAATATCTGCATATGGACATCTGTGCTGTTAATGAGTATCACACTCCCTGGCCCATCTTTGGCCCCCTACCAACTCACACTGTCCCAGGCAGTGTTGAGACACATCTCAGGAAACAGCACAGACCAAGGATTCTTGCCAACAAGTGGAGTGAATGAATGGTTTAGGAGAGGAAGAGATTGTAGTCATATGAATACTAAGGTGGTCATCCCCTTTGTCCCCGTGACCACATCTTCCTGCCCTGTTTTATTTGCCCATGCATTTCATGCTGTAAGTATAAATATAGTTGTTTGGTTCAACAGCAGCTCTTTTCTAATGCAGTTTTATCCATTACATTGCATCTGGCTAAATACTTCTTTTCCTAACTTGGCTTTTTGTTTTCATATGTAAAATGTTTTGGATTAGGTATATATTTGCTGACATTTCTGTAGGAGGTGGTAAATTGTTGACATTAAATATCAAGACAATTATTTTTGCTTATGGAACACTGTCTAATGTCTGTTGCAGCAGAGCAGCAATATTTTTCCGTAGGAGTATTGTCACTTTTGATAAGCACCCTAGTGGTTTATTTTTCAGTATGACATCTGTCTCTTTTCTTTCTTCCATTGAGTTTATATAACGTGCACAAGAATGATTAGTCTATATTCTATGTTTTGAGGGAAAGCAAGTGTTTGACTATTACTTTTCTTACTTGTTCTTTACCTCTACCTTTCTGAAAATTTCCTCATTCACAAAAGGGAGTTCTTTAGAATCTCACTTTTTATTGGTTATTATTTATCCTTTTTTTCCATGTCTTCTGATATAATTCAGGAATGGAAAAGCAGATTGAAAGACCATAAGTAGATTTGCGGTCTATCCGCATTTTAAAACCCTAGATCTGGACCACCATATAATTTTTCCAAAAATCTCAGAAGCTCCTTCCAGGGCCTTGAAGATGAACTGAGAGTCAGAAATCCTTGGAATGAATGACAGAGGGTCAGAGAAATACTGAGCTAAAGCCAAATCCTTGTCAAACTATGTGGGTCTATGCTAGATCTGGGTCATATTAACAATGCTTGACAAGACAGACATGTTCTGAATAGTTAATTTCCCAGCTATTTTAGTCCATCAAATCAGTTACTGTCTTGGGCACAAGATCCAGTGTTAGTACTTCACATTTGATCCCTCAGCTCCCATAAGGATAGTCTCAAGCTCTCAGTAATGTGTCTCAGTACAAATGCTGTGCTGTAATTGCAGGCTCTCATTTCTTGGTACACATCTTGACCTGCAGGGTAGTTGGGCATCCTCCACATTTCTCTCTCTGTTTGTTAGAGCAATTTAATAAAATGCTGCAAGCACTACCTGGATATACAATTTAAGTAGGTCAACTTCTCTGAAAAAGCTGCTGAGTTCTCTAGTGGTTGGAAGCAATAATCACTATTCATAAGCCTTGCAGTATCACTCAAAGGCCTCGTTTAGATCAGACAGATCTATTGTGCCAGCTACTCTACAAAGACATAAAAAACACCTCTCCCAAAGACTTTACAATCAGAATTTAGAGTAGGCAAAGTAATGGAAGGACCAAGGGAAAGACAGGGAAAAAGCAATAGTGAGCAGCCTGAGACACCACTTAGTAGAATATTTTAGATGTATTGCCTTTATTCACTTTTTGTGATGCAATGTGTGAAGCCAAATTGAGCTGATACAATCTGCCTTTTGTAGAGTGCTGTACCTGGAAAACAGGCATTATTGCCTGTGATTTCTTGATCTAGGTGGGTACTGGTCTCTCCTGATCGTGGTTTATGACTCTCTACCCTTTAGGCATGGCAGGTAATCTCCTTTCCACGTGGGGCAGGGATCCAAAGCTCTTTGCTTCATAAGGAAAGGGCAGAGAGTAGGGGAAATGCATCACTGGTTTATTTCTTCTTCTATGCCTGACCTGTTGGAACAGGAAGATGATGGAGACCTATGGAAGGACATCCTTGTCCCTGCTAATGCTTCTGGGCAGTCTATAAAGCCTAGATGCACAAAGTCTCCAAAGTACTTTAATTTATGACCTACTCGTTAATAGTTAGTATTGTCTTCAATCGACAACAACGAGGATGGTGGTGATGACAGTGAATGTGAAACATTGCTTGAGTTGTAAACAATGCTTCTCAAAAACAAGTAGCCATATAAGTAGGTCATATATTAAAGAAGCTGTGAAAAACTGGAAACAATGCAGAGAATAGTGACAACAACTTTTGAGGAATAGAGAAATGCCTTACAATGAGAGATGCAAGAACATCCCTTTGCTCGTTGCATACAACACCAAGAGGCAACCTACATTCTAATATGACAAGAAAATATTCAAGCTCTTATTATTTTTCTTAACCTGTCAGAGAAACACATGATGAAAACCAATGTAAGGCTGTTAATGCCAGTCAAATTCAAGTTTGGAGTAAAACATGACTTTTCAGCAGTGAAGATGATTAATTGCTAGAACAAACTAACATGGAACATCTGCCTTTGACTTCGTCAAGGGTGTTTTGGCCCAAAGCATGCCTCAGTAAGACTGTGTGGTGGATTTCACATGGGAGGGGAAGCGTAGGACAATCGGTGCCTTATTCAGAAGGTTTAGCCACATCATCTACTAGGTTCCTGCCAACTTCACAGTCTAAGTCTCTGGTAAGGTTTTCTGCCACAGAGAAGAGAAAGGGTTTGAGAGGAAGGAGTCCAGTCTGTACTGAAAGTGTTCTCAAGTGCCCGTGGTATTCAGGGTGATGTTATGTACAATGTGTCCTCTTCATCCTCAGTAGGACAAAGGGAGCAGGAAGGAACAGGACAGCTAGTTCTTTTCTGTGGGTGGTAGCTGTGCTAAAGGAGCAGATACAATTTCAGTGGGTTTACTCTTGATTTACAAGAGGGTGAGGACCTATACTTACAGAATGTTTCTGTATGTGTATGAAAACTCATCTATACAGCAGATATTTTGGTGGTTATCAGATGTTTTTATGACACACGTGATCCTATTCTGCATCATCCCAGACTAAGACTGGAGTACCGAGGAGTAATTCCAGACTTCTGTTTTGAAAAACATAGTTGTCTTTCTGCATTTTGAGTCCCAAGCCCATGCAAAGCAACAAGTACAAGTGGTGTAGCCTGATTGCTGAACCAAAAAAACCCCAAAAAACAATCCAGCATCATTGCCAAAAGCAATTTTCCAGTATATGTTTGATGCATTGTACAATGGACCCTCTGCCAATAATACCCAGCATACTAGGAAAGTGATATAAATGTCTGATAACAGCTATAAAGATGAAGCACTATGCAATAAAGACCAGAACTGTGCTGAACAAGCCAGCTGAGAACAGCCCACACAGGAAGCAAGAGGGAGGTCATTGCTTGTCATTCATGAAATTATGCTCTAAATCAGAGAGGAGTCCAGAGTGAGGTGTTTGCAAGTGCACTGAGGGGGAGTATCTTAAAGTTCTGAGAGATAAAATTGGTAAAGAAGTGGTGTTTTGAGGCAAAGGAAAGCATTTACAGTTTCTGCAAAATCAGCAATTGAATTGAGTTGTGGCTGGTAGGGTGGGGATGAATATTGCCTTGATTTAAGAATTTCTTTAGTGTTTGTTTTCTTGCTGGTATTCCCTGAAGTAAGGAAATTAAACAATTCAGCTTTCATAGGAGATGAAAGGTGAATCATGTTCTTTCCCTCTGCATAGATGGATGCTCTCCACTAGGACCTATATCAATTTGGAGTGCTTACTGCTGCAGAGCATCTTATGTTCAGGTGATGAAGCCCTGCAGCACAGCTGTGAGGCACACGAGAGAATAGATCAAGAGCAGCCCTGAGGAGAGAGATTTGGGGTGTTGGTAGATGAGAAGCTCAACATGAGCCAGCAACGTGAGCTCGCAGCCCAGAAGGCCAACCGCGTCCTGGGCTGCATCAAAGAAGCATGGCCAGCAGGCCGAGGGAGGTGATTCTGCCCCTTTACTCCACTCTCATGAGACCCCGCCTGGAATACTGTGTCCATCTCCGGAGCCCCCAACATAAGAAGGACATGGACCTGTTGGAACAGGTCCAGAGGAGGGCCACAAAGATGATCAGAGGGTCAGAGCACCTCTGCTATGAGGACAGGCTGAGAGAGTTGGGGTTGTTCAGCCTGCAGAAGAGAAGGCTCCAGGGAGACCTTATAGCAGCCTTCCAGTATCTGAAAGGGGCCTACAAGAAAGCTAGAGAGGGACTTTTTACAAGGGCATGTAGTGATAGGACGAGGGGTAGTGGCTTCAAACTAGAAGAGGGCGGATTTAGATTAGATATTAGGAAGACAGTTTTCACTCTGAGGGTAGTGAGACACTGGAACAGGTTGCCCAGGGAAGTTGTGAGGCCCCATCCCTGGAAGTGTTCGAGGCCAGGTTGAACGAGGCTTTGAGCAATCTAGCCTAGTAGGAGGTGGCCTTGCCCATGGCAGGGGGGTTGGAACTAGATGATCTTTAAGGTCCCTTCCAACCTAAAAATAGCATTACCCACATTTCTCTGACAATGGGTGACACAGATAGAGGTAAAGGCTTTATCATGGCCACAAGGTCATTTAGAAAAATTGGGACTGTGATATCAGAGGTCCCTGTTCTGAACCCTAAAAGAAAAGCTGATGAATATGGCCTAGAAGGTCCTCCTACAGGTTGGGAGCAAAACCATACAATGAACTGTGGACAGTATTTTTAATGATTTGCATCAGGAAGGATGATCAGGGCTCTTCAGTGAACCATCTCAGGATCTGTTCAAAGGTTTCACTGGTTACCTGTATAATGGACTATAAAACAGGACTGTGACATTTTGTAGATGAGCTGAGAAGGGCTGCAAAATTTTCAGAAGAGAAGATTAACATTCAAAAAATCTTGACAAACGGGTTCAAAGAGATAAAATAAATACAATGGATGAATTGCAATAAGGACAAACTTCACTCAAGCAATAAAAGGGGAAACCCTGGAACAAGAAGAGCAGGCAGCTGTCCTTGCAGAAAGATCTGAGAGTCCTAGAGAAATGAAGCTGAAGCTGAATCAACAACAGGATGGCTATTAGCAAGAAACAACTATGATCCTTGGAACTCCAAAGTGGAGAGGGGCCTGGAAGGCAGATGGAAAGGAAGTACAACTGGAACCTAGTTTGTGTCCACACTTGAATTTAATTCAAAATGATAACTATTCTTAGAATAGAGAAACTGCTTACATTTCTCAGATGATGAGGCCAAGAGCACAGCCAGGATCATGTTCAGGAAAGATTAGTTTACTTGGGCCTACTGTGGGTGAAGCATGGGAGAGGCTTGGATCTGCTGGCAAGAGTAAGAGCAGCCCTCGAGGCTGACATACCCACCTGTGCTGCATCCTACCCTGTCATGCTAGCCCCCAGTTTTATTTTTTTGTTTTCTGCTTAAAAAGGCTCTGCTTATTTTTCATTCCTCTAGAAAAAGAGAGTTTCCCTGGAAGGACCTTCCCTGGAGTTCAGTACTGAAAGGAATTAGATTCAATACACTTTTACTGACTGTTTTAAATCTTTTTTTGTATACCAAAACCCCAACTCTACATTGTTCTACATTGCAGAATGTGCACAGAGCTGCACGCTTATTTTAATAGACTATTCTCTGACATTCTGCCAGGATGGAGGAGACCTTTGAAACATCATGTCAAAAGTTTAATCCAAATTGTACAGAATCAGGATCTCAGTCTACATCAGCCATAAGTTCCAGTAAAGCTTCAACCGCTGGGCTGAGCCTCCGTTATTTAAAGCATGACATCTGTGTCTTCTCAAAGACTTCAGCTGAATCTACTGCAGTGCAGTGTAATAAAAACCCTGTTTGGGAGAGGGGTGGACTGATTTTTCCTAGCTGGCACACAGCTAGGAGCATGGTTCTCTTCCAAAAGCTACCGTAGACCCACTTGAAAACTTGTCTTGCATTGCCTGAGGTACTCACATTCCTTGTGGTTATTTCTGACACATGTATGGTACAGTCCCTGAAAATGTGAGAAGCACGTGGTAGAACTGGCAAAACCTTGCTTTTCAAGACATTCACCGGACTTTCTGCCCACAGCCAAATGAAGAAGAATATACCATCTTAGAATTACCAACAAGGAATTAAAGTTTTTTTAATGGCTTTTCTCTATGCTTAAAACATGTTGCAGCCTAGGGTGGTATAGGCAAGACACAGGGTCAAGTATTGATTCACAAGACAAGTAGGTTTGTTTTCCTCCGTTTTAGCAGTGCTCAAACTTAAGACAAACCTGTTTATGAGGATGTGATGGTGGCAGGAGGCCCAGTTCTGATATTCAGCTAAGCAAAGCAGACTTCTACCCCTATCTTGAACATCACATATGTGAGTTGTCGAAAACATACTTTAAAGGGAAACAATTCCCCAGCTTTCACACTTCTTGGCTTCATTGGATGGATAAAATTGCTGGAATTGCCAACTCCAGCCTGGCAAAGTTAACCAACTTTGCATTGGAGTGAGAAAATCTGACAGCATGAATTTTCAAAAGCATAGGGGTATATAAAGGAAAGCCTAGGAGAAGTCCTTGTTTTCCGAAAGTGAATTTCTGAAGCTTGTTTAGTGGTAACTCTTTTCAACAACATGCTGGATTCTGCCTTCAGCAGTTTTTGTTAATGCTTTTAGTATTCATCTCAGGCTACTGAAGCATTTGTTAAGTCAAATGAAGTCAGAATACTGGGATCTGAAAAGAGTAATACAGAGCTCTTGGGTTTTCATATTCTGTTGTATGTAAGTAAGTGGCAAGTAATTTCCAAAATACACTGAAGTCAAGAGACAAATTTTAGCGGCACTGGATGGCCCCGCAGGTGCTTTTATATTTTGCTGACTACAGACCCCAAATCCTGGCTTAGTGTGCACAGGGCACCTTGTAAAAAGTTAGATAGCTCTCTGAAAGACAGCAACTTCTTTTAGCCTTTTCAAGTTTGTTGTCAGGAAGCTAAAGCTGATATCAAAGGACTTAAAAAAAAGAGCTCAGTCATTTCAAATTTGGGACCAAAAGCAGACTTTGGGTGTCCGGATGGATTGGCAACTGGAATACCACAATTTACAGTCTAAAGAAAATATCTTGAAGACAACAGATGAAAATTACAGTGAAATAGCTACACACGTGAGACCGAACTTGCTGGTTAGTTAATGCAACTTTTTATTTCTATAACAGCCAGTTTCAGAAATGAAGTAATTGCAAAAGCAGAGCTGTTATGGCATGTAATTGTGTGTAAGACTTCTGTAGAGTTAGAAAAGTTTTCTCAAGGGGACTCCCAGAATTCTGCAGCACAAATCATAGCAGGTACAGTCTGAGCTTGTTTACCTCGATAGAAAAATGAGTGTGGAATTTCTCTCAGGTTATTTAAACAGTACCCTCCAAAGATGTATTTTGTAACACAGAGAAGATTCTTTCTCATAATTTCTCTTTTTGTTAACTGATTGATAATTTTATAAATGTATGCATTTTGCTTGCTGTTAAGCTCATCATAAAATATGAAGTACTGTCTTAGTCACAGTTTCCTGCGTCCTGCAGATTATCGTAAGGTAACACATTTAGTATTCTCTAAGGCCTAGTCAGAAAATAATGTTCCTACACACACGAATCTGTGCGCTAATGTTATCTGGAGAGCCCTATTATAATGAAAAACCTGAATTCTCCAATACTGGAAAAAAAAATATAATTCTATGTCTCTGTCATTGGATAAACTGCCTTTGATAAATTTCTGACTCTGCAAAGGAGCCATGTACTGTCAGAGATGTCTGAAGGGAACAGGGGCTAACTAAGTCAGTCCAAGCCTGCAAGACTTTAAGCCAGTGTAGATGGATCCAGCCCCAAAAAGCTTTGCTGCCTACTCCCAGCCCTGCAGTTCCTCCACCCCTGCAACAGCCTAGGTCCGAGAGGGGTGGGAGGACCTGCTCCAACTTAAAATTAACATGGCAAAAAGGAAAGGAAAAAAAGTGAGTTTAATTTGGTACGAGGAACTGCGTGGAGGGGAACGAGAGGCTTGGTAGGTGAGATGAGACTGCAGCTTTTAGTGACAGCGCCCTCAGAAAGCAAAGGTGGGCTCTGACTTTGGCTACTGACAATTTACATCACCTGTTTGGCACTGTCTCTTCGGCAGGCATTTCCCATTGCTTCTTAATAATAAGAGAGGTTTAACCTCTGCAGAAAAAGTCTTTTCCATTCTTCTTGAGAGAAATGTCTTGCCTTTACTTTTTTCCTTTAGTATTTTTTTTCTTTAACTTATTAACTGTAAGTCAGACCAAGACAAGAAGCAACACAGTAGCACCGAGCCCTAGTTCCTTTCCACAGTTGCATACAACCAGTATTGATTGCTAAGAACAATCTCTATTGCTTTGCTCATTTTGGACATATTCCTCTCCATGCAGTTTTTATTTCATTTCCCATGAGCATGTGTTAGCCAAGGTAAACTCACCCCACAGTGCAGTGAACATGAACAAAATAAATATACGAAGCTTATGGCTTCTTTTTTTTAAGCTGGGTGCTATTCATCTTGCTGAAACAAATAAACAAACAGAAATTTCTGCTTGAGAAAACACATTTTCAAGCTGAAATATAGTTCTTATTTCTCTAATGTAAAATCTGCAAAGGAGCCATCAGTGTTGTGGAGGAGAGTTTCTGTAACAACTAAGTAGACCTGCAGGGTTTTCATGGCTGACAAGAAGGACTGAAGTGAAGGAAATTCTGCCCAAATTCATATTTCTCTGTCACATGGATGCCTTGGCTATTTCCTCATTGTTCACGAAGGTCTCTGCCTCCAGGTTGGTTATCCTCTGAAGCACCCTGAGACCTTCTGTGCTCCACAGGCAGCCCCAGTGTGCTCCCCTGTGCCTAGGTATGGGCATGGGGCTTGGGCACAGCCGGTCTCGACAGCAGTCTCAAAGACACCCTTATCAAATGTTCTGGTTTGTACGATGCACTTCTGGGGTATATGGGACTTTCCCCACAGACTGGGAAGGGGATTTCCCAGCTCAACTGACTCAATGTTCACCTGAAGTTTGTGACACGGCCTTTCCTCACCAATACTTCTCTGAAAACAGTTTTCCATCATAATCCACTATCTCACTTCTGCCTATTCCTCGTGAGGAAGGGCTAATATCAAAAGTACACGCTGACAGTCCCAGGCAGATGTAGTTTCACTGTGTTACTGGATGCATCTCATCAGAAACTTTTCATTTTCCCTCTGGAGATTCTCTGCTGCTCCCCCACAGCACAGCAGGCTCAAAAGAAGTCTTGAATTTATCAGCAAAACAACTAGCAACTTCCTCACAGCTAGAGAATCTATCTGCAAATGGAAATTGTTGAATTGAACCAGCTGCACACCACCTGGAACATTTTCACTGCAGCAATTTGTAGCAGAGGAGAAAATTCTCTTTTTTTAATCTCTCTTAAAAATATCACAATAATAGTCCCACTAGCTGAATTCAGGGATTTGTACTTGTGGTTTTCTGGAGGCCTTGTTTTTTTGCTGTGTTTTTTTTTTTTTTTCTGTCACGCAGTGGTGAACTCCAGTGTCCACAGAGAATAAACTGGGGTGGAAAGCCCTTATTGTCCAGGTACTCACAAATAGTTGGTCTCTGGTGGAATCCACCCAGCTCTGATTAGGACCATTGGGGGAGCAGTCATAGCGTGAATACAGTTTTCCGAGCTCATCTTGTTCAATGACCTTTTTCATTTACATAGTCAAAATACATTCTTTACCCCAAAGGAGCAAGACCACTCCAGTCTCAGACTGCAATTAGTTATACCTCGATTGGTTCAAACAGAAAAAGCAAAGACCGGCATTTCTGTCTGTACCCTGCTTCTCTGCCAGTGGGATTTCCTTCATTATAGACTTCCCGTTGGTGACATTAGGATGTCTAGGAATCAAGAGACGTTGACATTGTGAATGTTCCCCTGGAGAGTTATCTGGCATTTTCTTTCCAAATTAGGATGTTTAGCAAGCCTGGGACAGAGAAACTAGAACTGCACCCATTGGTACTGCAGATGTTATAAATACAAATGGATAGTCAAAGGCTGTTAATTTTTATGTGCATAAAATACACACACAAGAACAGAATATAAACCAACTATAAAACAGATGCATAGTTTTCTCTAATGCTGTGCTTGTAATATTATACCAAATGCTGAGAAGTTCTTTTCTCCCCCCCACTTATTTATTTATTTGCTTTCTAAATGTTTGTGTATAAATTCAGCTCTTATTAAAGCTATCGGTTGAAAGCACTGGCTGTAACAAGCTCTTGAAGAGGCTTGCTCTGCAAAAGCTTTCCTCTTGACATCTTTTGGACAGCATCTTTATTCAGGTCTGAGATGTTCTTTCAGTACCAATGGGATTGAATATATATCCTCCTTTTAAAACAAAACAAACAACAAATCCCTCCAGCTCTCTTGGGAATGAATTAGTATCTCATTTCTTTGTGGAAAGAGAGCATCAAAAAATTCTGCCTCGTTCTGAATATTGTAAATTTTCCACTGAAATGATTTTTCTAGACATAATGCTGTTTCAGCAAAACAAATACTTTCCTGAGGAAGTCTGGCTTTCCTTGCTACACCCTTCCGCCTTCCTATTTTTCTTCTGAGAAAAATTACATCTCAAATATATTTGATTTAGTCAAAATTGATTTCACTCAAAAATAAAACACTGTGATCCACTGAAATGATTTGATGCGAGCAGTTTGAGGTTAAAACACAGTGTAAATCTTCTTTTTAACTGAGTTCTATGTCTCATCTTAGTAGATAGGGCTCTCATAACCTGCTAAGTAGTCTCATCCAAGGGGAGAATGAGGATCTAGGGATTGCAATTGCAATTGTAATGTGTGCCATGGCTCCTTGGGCAGATGCACTTCAATGTCACCTCAATTTTAATTAAAACCTTTCAATTTGGGGACAGCAGAACCTTTCATTTCTATGTATCAAAAAAAAAAATACTTTAGAGAGTTTTCAGATCTGTTTTCTGAGCTTGTTCTGCTGTTTCAGCTTTTTGACCAGATTTAAAAGGAAGAAAGTGTCAGAACTGGTGGAAAAGGAATTCCAATTTTTGTTCAAGCTGTAGTTCAGTGTCTGCTGCGCGGTGCCATTGCTCGCCAATATCACTGTCCTTATCCTTGGAAAATTTGCACACTCGTTTGGGGGAGCTTTGCTGAAGCAAGGGCTGTAAGATTTTGACCATGTGAGAACAGCTAAAAATATAACATGAAATCCCACTTATATGCTATATTGGACTGCAGTTGTTTTATACATAAGGCAGCGTACTCACCCAGGGAATGGAGAAAGTCTTGAAATTTCATGTAGATGGCTTCCTGAAAAACAGTCATTAGCTGAAGTGTGAACTCTAAAACTCAATAATATTCACCTCATCTTTTTGAGAAGAATAATTTTCTCTATTGCCAGAGTAAAGGAGGCCAAATCTGTGCCCTTCAGACGTATGCTGTGGATAGGTTGAAAAGACAGATTTTTTTTCTTCCTATATACCTACAGATGAAAATTCAGTAGCTGGCCCGCTGAGGTATTAGTTACCTGAACACAACTCTCAGATTTCAAAATTAAAGGGCAAGAGGTCTGGTTTGATCTCTAATGTATAGATTAATTACAGTGTGAGGACCACAGTAGAAAAGCACAGATGGTAAATTATCTTGTTACCTAATATAAGAGGCACGCTCTTACTTGTCATTTGTATCATACAATAGTTAGTGCCATACCCTGCAATATGAAATTTTTACTCAGGCAAAGTATGTTTAATAATCTGAAGCTGAATAATAACTTTAACTTATTTAAAGTCAAATAATACTTGTACAGTTCTTATCACCTCTGTCTTTCTACCTGACTAAAGGCTTCAGGTGTTCTCTTTATGCAAGGAATATGAATTAACATGGATAAGAAAATTCAAATCTGTGATTTGTGTATCAGGAGAATCCACATTTCTCATGTGGATTTTGGCAGAAATTTTGCCTGAATTGCACTAATAGGATTTGATTGAGTTTGTCAGGATTTGCCTTGCAGTATCACAGGGAAGTTTTGCTTCTTTGAGTATATGTGGATTTTTATGAACACATGAAGGGAATGTGGGTTTGGAAAGCAGCACAGAGGAGGGGTCCAGCTAGTCTGCCAGTACCTGAAGGTGTTCTGGGAATGGCTCTCAGCACCTTCCATGACCATTAGCTTTTACGTTTTCCTTAGGGTCCCTGTTGTTATAAAGCTTATGCGTGTGAGTTATTGTTTCCACAGAGATGCGTGCAGATCAGCCTGGTGACCTGCATTAGCAGTTGTTGTATATATCAAAAATGATATTCAAAATGTCTGTCTGGAAGTGCCTATTTCTCTCCATTGACTATAGATAAGCTGCTAAAGCTGAATGAGATAAACCTGAATATTAATTCAATGGTGGGGGGTATGTTGGGTTCATATAATCTAGAACAAAGAGTACAATAAGAGTCCAAAGGGCTTCCTGAAGGTAATTGTTTCCAGTTTATAAAAACAAAACCAAACCAAGAAACAACACAAAACAAACAAACAATAACCCAACTAAGACTCAATTTAAAATTGCCAGTAGTAAAGAACTGATCACCACCCTTGATAAGTCATTCCATCCCTTAATTACTCAGAACTAAAAACTGTACCTCATCTTCACCCTCCAGCCATTAGGTGCTTGCCTGACAGGCTGAAGCAAACATAATCGAAGGTTACATTCCCTAAGAGCCCACACAAACCATGTTTATATCAGTGTTTGCCTTCTTTTCAATAGACTGTGTAGACAGAAGTCCTGGACCCTTCCTCTACAGGTTGAAACCAAAGCCGTTCTTTAAATCCTGGGTGGAATTAATCTCATTTAATTCAAAGTATCTATTAACTCACCAGCTCATCTAAGCTCGACACTGAGACTTCGAAAGTGAATGGAAAACAGGTGTCAGCATGGGTGAAACAAGTTGTCCTTTTAGGCTTGCTGTCTATCAGTCACTAGTGACAGAGCTACATGATGAGCTGAAACTAGATGCCCAATTTGCAACTAGGTGAGAACAAATTTATATGACATAGCAAAACCACAATATCATTCCTTAATGAATGCCTTTACAGTTATGGGGTGATTTCTCAGTCCTTCTTTTCGGTATCAAACAACTGAGAAGTTCACAGACTTTTAACTAATTAACACCCAAATGTGCCTGCAAGTTTAGAGAAAGCATCGGAAAATTCTGTTTCAGAAAGCTACAAGCATCAAAATAATCATAAACAGATTTATAGTGCAAGTTTCTGCTCAGCCATAACCAGAGCATCTCCACTGTGGTACCGTGATGTTAAATATTCCATTTCCAGCTTTGGAGTTAGTTTTTTTATTTATTTATTGGATAATATTGGGATGCTGATAACCAAGTTTATAGATGGTTATAAAATCCTTCTGCGGCAGTTAATTTTCTTTTAATGTTACAAATAATAATAAAAAAGGACAGACTACTTCAAAAATCAGCAAGATTCTTCCCTCTCATTTCCGTGAAAAAAACCCAATTCAAATGACAACATCATGCCAGCCAGACTTCCACTGGAAGGGGCATCTTTCATGATGAGATAGAAGTGTCATTTCAGTCACTGACAAAGCTTTTGCTGTGGTCTCTACAAAAGAAGCTCTTATCTTATCACTGAACACAGCTGTAAGCTTTATAAATGTATGCTGCGGCTGCCCAACTCCAGCTCCTATTGTAAAAGCCAGCGGTAGAAAATTGATATGCAAATGTCTGTACAGTTTCTTGTCCTTGGGCTAAGTATGGCAGCTTATCAGGAATTTAGTGATACTTAGAGATTACATGCCAAGCAGTTCTTTATGACATGGATGAGGGGAACTCACATGCCCTATCACAGTTCTTGAATATTGAGTGTAAGGCTTGTTTAAGCACAGTGATGTGAAAAACTTTGGGGTTAGAAGGAGCATAGAGATAAATATGAAGCCATAGCTTAAGGCTCCTATACAGAGATAAAATTGTCTTCCTGTGCTTACTAGCCAGTCCTGAAGTTATGCACTGAAAGATCGCATTCTTTTTGTTTTCCCTTACTTTTGGAGACTGATGTTGTTTGCCCTCTATGACCCCACTTCTTCTCTGGAGTCTCGGCTGTCCAGGAGACAGTCCTTTGGAGATATGCCTTGCACCTCTTGTTTGTGGAAGTATGATGAATGCCACCTTTGCAAGAAAAGCCAAGCAGCCCGTGCCTTTGCCCCATCCCCTTCTTTGTTTCCCAGTCCTCTCCTAGCACCTAAACATACCCCTGTTCTCTCTGTGCTGGACCCCAGCATGTCCACAAAGACACAGCTTGTCTTCAGCTTCCCAGGTACAAAGGAACACCAATTCATAGAATTATAAAGCATAGAATATCTCAAGTTGGAAGGGACCCATAAGGATCATCGAGTCCAAATCCCTGCTCCTTGTTGGACTACCTAAAAATAGACCATTTGACTAAAAGCATTGTTCAGACACTTGCTGCCGTGACCACTTTCCTGGAGAGCCTGTTCCAGTGACTGACCACCCTCTCAGTGAAAAACCTTTTCCTAATGTCCAATCTGAACTCCCCCTCATGCAGCTTCATTCCATTTCCTCATGTCCTACTGTGGGTCACCAGAGAGAGGAGATCAGCACCTCCCTATCCACAGCCCCCTTTGAGAAAGCTGTAGACGGTGATGAAGTCACCCTGCAGCCTTTTCTTCTCCAAGCTGAACAAACCAAGTGACCTCAGCCGCTCCTTGTAAGTCTTGCCCTCGAGACATTCCAGCATCTTGGTTGCCCTCCTCTGGACACACTGTAAAAGTCTGATGTCCTTCTTATATTGAGGTGCCCAAAACTGCATACAGTACTCGAGGTGGGGCTGAACCAGTGCAGTGTAGAGTAGGACAATCGCCTCCCTCAACCAGCTAGCTATGCTGTGCTTGATGCACCCCAGGACATGGTTGGCCCTTTTGGCTGCCAAGGCACACTGTTGACTCATGTTCAACTTGCCATCAACCCAAACCCCACAACTCTTTCTGCAGGGCTGCTTTCCAGCCTCTTGTCCCCCAATTTGCACATATAACCAGGATTACCCCATCCCAGCACTTGCTCTTTTTAAATTTCATATGCTTGGTGATTGCCCAGCTCTCTGTCCAGATTTCTCTGTAAAGCCTCTCTACCCTTGAGGGAGTATACAGCTCCTCCTAGGTTAGTATTGTCAACAAACTTACTTAATGTACACTTGATTCCTGCATCCAGGTCATTTATAAAAACATTAAAGAGCACTGGCCCTAAATTTGTGTAGCTTCTCTTCAGAAGAGAAAGCACTGCTTTCCCACTAATGTTTGCATCATTTTAAGTCCAAGGCATAACAGATCTCCTTGATAAACATATGATACCCAAACTTCTGTAGTGATTTGTAAGGAGATAGGAATTCCCATATGGAAAATATGCCTTTCACGATCTGAATGGTACATAATCTTACCCTGAATATTCAGCGAGCTGCTGACCTAATTTGAATTGCATAACAGAGCTGCCTTTTAGGGAGATTCATCTCATTTCAGTTTAGCCATAGAAAAGTTGTGCATCTGCTCTGTGGTAGTCACCTGGGTGTTTCTTCCATGTGATGTGGAGAAGAAATATGTATTTTCAGAGGACTGGGCATCCCACTAATTCAAAGACACGTTTCAAGCACGGGATAAGTCTGCTTGTGTCGTGCTTCTATATTTGTATGCTATAGAAGAACCTCAGTTACTTATAGGGGGTGGTGCCCAATTTCCAGTGAGGAAGGTATTTCCACACTGCCTAACTTTAAGTAGCTAACTGTAAAGTCTAGAAGGCTAGACTGATTCTCTGGATAGTGGCGTGGAATACCAGTCTCTTCTGAACTGCCCTCTGGAGAAACCCATCTCTCCCTCTTGATAATACAGAAAATGACTTATCTAGGCACCCAACATTATATGTTTCATGTCTTAAGTGTCTTGGTTATATGGCAACCAGGAGACTGTACCAGTTGCCATACTATATGGATGAAAACTTGTTTGGGTGGCAACTGAAGACACAAGTGCTGCCCAGAGATTAGCTATCTGTTTTGTTCTTTGACTTTACTTTGCCACAAGACAGGACTGGTTTCTCAGACATGCAGGAGAGCTCACTGTAGAGCCTCTGCTATGGACAATTAGGTACAAGTGGGAAGGAATCCAGTCTGATGGTAGCCTTCATGCTGCATTACAGGGCTAACAGTTCAAAAAATTTTGTAGTAACACCGTGTGCCTAAATTGAACCTGGCAGCCAGAGATACTATGACTACAGACTGCCATAGTGCTCAATAAAAAACCCCAAACATGCCACTTTGAGCAGAATCCCTTTTTGTAGGTAGAATAGTCTGAGAGGGAGCAGTTTTCCTGGGAAGCATAACATGCCATTTGTTCCTGTAGAGAGTAAAACCTCCACCACTGAGTACCATCACGGTAAAACTTTTATTTTTGTAAGGCAGAAAGATTCACCACTACCTTTGTCATCCCACTCTCATGGGATGCTCTCAAGACAGCACTGGGCAGTGAATCATAGAATTGTCTAGGTTGACAGGGAACTTAAGATCATGGAGTCCAACCATCAACCTAACACTGCCAAAACCAGCACTAAACCATGTCCCTCAGCACCATGTCTACCCATCTTTTAAATACCTCCTGCAATCTTCCTTGTAGGAGCTCTGGACTTGCAATCTCAGATTGCACATTGTTCCCTTGACATTACATGTTGCAATTCATACATCTACGGTGAACAGAAGATGGCTTTAGTGTACTATCTAGTAACTGCATTCAAGTGGAAACAACAATAAATACAAAAACTGTGGTAGACTGGAGAGGCCTAAAGCAAAGTTGCAGTATTTCAAACTGTTCAAGTGGTCATGTTTACCTTTTATTTCAGCTCACGTTAGGAAATGGAAATAGAAAACATGCTGTGAAGTACATCCTTTTTGCATGTGCGTAACTTACTACTTCTAAAGCAACTACTATGTCTAAAATAAGATCTTTTCAGGTTCCAAGTTCAGAAAGTGGCTATTATAAGCATCTGTGAGCTTCAAAAGCCATTAGAGAACAGCCATATTGCAAGGAATGTAGAAAGCAGATTTCATACCTCATTAATATTTTCCTGGTTTGGATTTTTTCCCATCCTGCAGAGGGACTCCTGATGTGTTTTGGACTTATTTCACTTTGCATAACCAATTAAATATTCACTGACATAGGGACATTTCCCTCAACCCATATGTGTGCCCCAATCTCCAGGTTCTAGAAGCAGCTGCTTTCTAACCTAGTTAATATTACTTATTTCTTTATTTACAGAAAGTGGAACTGCTCTAGGTGGACAGAATGACATCAACATCAGAGATGAATGTCTGTTTCTGAAGAGGAACTATTTTACTGAATCATTTCTGCCTATCCGTACTCTGTTTCAAACTATACTTCCAAAGTTCTGTATTTAGAAAAAATACCATCCAAAAAAGACATTTCTCATAAAATGATGAGTTTATGAAAACAACGATTGCCACCAAATTTTAGCAGACAGAGTGTATTTACTGGCTTGGTATATAATATTTAATCTGGATTTTATGGTAGGTGGAAAGAGATTGGCTTAAATATAAGAACAGGAAAACAATGAGACGGCACGAAGCTGTGCCTTAATGACCGAGTGCCATCACCTTCAGATTGAGCTACACCTTCACCTCCAGATTTTGCTTTTAATTGAAAATCTCTGTGAGTACACAAACTGACTACAGAAGGTTGAGACCAAGCTGCCTGGGTCAGTTATTCTCCAGTTATCTGCTATGAAGATTTCTTGCACCATCTGCTGAAACATCGTATACGGACATCATATGCAGACATCATATACCATACTGAGTCCTGTTTGAGACGTAGGCTGGTTCTCTGCTACCTATAGGGAGTAAATGAAATGAAACAAAATGTTTCATTTCACATACAGTACACATTTCAGTACGACATATTTGTATGGTATCAAATGCTGTTTAGACTTGGAATCCAAGTTTTACTACATATAATATACTTTCCAGGCCCAGGGGGTAGAGGGGAAGTAATGAAGCATAGATAGGCATATGAAGACTAAAGAATTTCCAGGACGGAAATTCCCGCAATGGTGATTGTCCTCCCTGCAGTGAGCAGCAATTTGGTGTCTGCCTTTGACCACTTATAATCAAGACTATTTGTTGGGATAGTATGTACACACCTTCTGGTGTCCTGCAGAGGTGTAAGGGGAAGCTGTGTGGTCCACAGTCATGAGCAACTTAACCAGAGACTAGTAAGGTCCCGTAGCAATTAGACATTTCCTTTGGACTTGACCCAGCAATGACGATACAAGCTAAAAGTGGGAAGCAGTTGACTCTCCTTCAATTCCCTCTTTCCTAATTATTTTAAGAAAGCAATCTTTAAAAAAAAAAAAGGCAGAAAAAAAAGAGCACAGCGTAATAAGCTCATGCAAAAAAGAGGGGAAGCAGGCATGGCTACAAATATCAGGCTGCCTTTAGAAGCAGAGAAACTGGTGACTCCAGTCATACCAGGGAGATGGTTTGTCCTTGTCTGTCTCAACCTTTTGCTTCCCGGGAGTTTTTAAAGACAAAGCAAAAGGTATATCTTCTCTGATGTGCATTTTAGTATCAGCTGAAGCTGTTTAAGCACCTACTACAGATATATACATGCCAACTTAGATAACAAAAGTGTTTCTTAGCTTAACGGTCAAACTTCTGTTTCTCTCTATGGCTTTACTTGCGTTGCAAAGGTAGTACTAGACACAGTCCAACTCTCTGCAGAATCTCTGCTTTGAATACTTAGGCATGAGAAGGAAGGAAGCCAACTTGACTACTTCTTTCACAATTCATTTCCAGGAGTAGTGGTATGTATGGGATCACCTCTGTGCATTAAAGTGGCTTATCTTAGCTTTTGGATGCTATGTCTTTAACATGCCTTTCAGACACGTGCAACTGGGTATGCAGTACAGTGGATAACTGAAAGTTAATATCTCCTGTGTGTACTGCATCATGTTGAGTAAAACTGCAAGTGTCATGTTAAAAAAAAAAAAAAAAAAAGAGAGAGAGAAACAAGGAGAAACTAGACAGCAGCTAGTATTGGCTGCTGCTGTTTTACCCCCTTGTCCTGGTGTTCCAAGGAGCCAAAGCAATAGCATAGTTAATACAGAACGAAACTGATCATAAGCAGTTTTTTCCTTGAGGGGCAGGTATCAATAGATAAAATGAATAAATATTCACTGTCCACAGACTCCTGTCTTTCTTTCTGCAGTAGTTTTATGACTGTGGTGTTGTGGAATGACCCATTGAAGTCATGTAACTGTAAACCTGGTCAACCGTCTGAACAATATTTATTTCATATTTCCCAAGAAGATCTTTGGTTCTAAGAAATGCAGTTTTTCACATCTGCTACGATCAGTTATGCTCAAAAGCATATGGATAAATTAGGCTATGGTTATTTCATGCCTGAAACACTATTCTGAAACACTACAGCAGCTCCTACAATACCCTTATGATTACCATATCAGTACACCTGCCATACATTTACTTTTTAACTGATTGCCTACAGTGAAGCTGGAGAAAGTTTCTGCACATCTGTGCGCTAAACCAAATACTTGCTGTTGCTATTACATGTACTAAGCACATTACAGAATAGCCCAGATCCCTTCTATTAATACATATGTGTGCATGTATATATATGTACATACATGTAAATATATATGCATATATAAAGTAATATAAAAAGAAATAATCATCTTAAGTTTTCCTTCTTCATTATAATGTAGCAGCTGACTATTTTTGAGACAAATTAGAAATTAATCATCTGGCTTTGACGCCATGGGAAATTCATGTCTTTGAATATGTATCCAAGTTCACATACCTGTGATAAACCCCCAAATCTTTGGGTTTATTTCTCTTATTTAAACACATTTTCTTGTACCTCTACCTCCCAGACAGAGATAGAAACAGAGATGAGATTGTTGAAACCCTTAGGGACTATCTCCTGCTATTTCCACTCAAATAGGCCCTACTTTGGCAAATGTCCTCAAGATGTTTCCAAAACACTTTGACAATTACATGAATCAGATCAACATAAACATGTGCACTTTAAGGAAGGCATCTGCTTCAAAGCCCACCTAAACATTTGGCTTTTCAAGGCTTAAGCTTTTGCCGTTTGAAGTTGTACTATATGGTGCTATCTTTAAGTTTAGAGAAGGCTTTGAACACAGGCCACCGGGGTCATGCAGAGAGGGAAAATATGACGCAAGGATTCAGAAACAGGAATGCAGGCTCCAGGATGCTGCCAGAATTTCTTTCACTCTTTTTATCCCTAGCACGGCATATGGTGCCCAGTGTTGGGTGCTGCACACCATGAAGGCGAGGATCCAAAAGACTGTCAGGAGGACACTGGGAATGATCAAGGGTGAATGAAAAAAAGACCTACAAGCAAAACTGCTGGGCTGAATCACATCATTAAGTCTAAAGAAGAGAAAACAGAGGAACAGTAATTGCTTGCAGAATCTCCGTTGCTAGCGGAAGTAGAGAGTACTTAACTATCAGCTTGATAAACTTTGCAAGGAAAGAGGTACCTATGGATGACATCACCTTCTGGTGAAGAAAGGACCAGATAATGTCTTGAAATCCTTTCCCTCCTGATGATTTTGTAACCATATTGACAGATCTGTACCTGCAGTTATCTGGATATATTGTGTTCTGGAATAGTTGCTCCCATGTGCATCTGTATGTAGGATCTTTCCTTTCCCTTAGGATCTTACAGTGCAACCACATATTCTCCTCTGCTTAGAGCAGGGACTTGGCTACAGCCCCATCCCTGTATTTTAAAGAGGAAAACTGCAGGCCACAAGAGGTCTGGATCTTGCAAAAGGGCTGGGCAATATGTAATGGGAAATAAGAGAGAACAGAATGAATAATTTAACCACTGAAGCAAAGCCATTTTGGTTTTTAAACTCTTTTTAAACTGAGGTGAAATCACCAAGGAATCTAGAATGAATTATTAAAAAAAAAACCAAAACCAAAAAGCCCCCAAAACAAACAGACTCAAACCCCCACCATTTTGGAAGTGTTAGAAGACCTGTTTTGCCATTTCCAGGTCTGGTTTTTATAGTCCCATGTTTGAGATCTTTGCCTGCAGATCCAAATGCAATTCTTTTCTGTGCCTGAGTCTAAGTAGGTCTTGGTACCAAGAGCTCCTGTTTCTCAACATTTGGCTTTCTGCATTGGGTCACAATGTAGTTTCCTGTCTTTTTGTGATCCAATAAATACCTAAGTCTATAATGCAAAAAGGAGCAGCCTCAACAAGAAAGACTGAGAATGGCTCATTCCACAACAGGGTTTTGGAGCATTTTCTGAATAACTAGGATATATCCAATCCTTAGTCTCAAGCAATTAGCAACATAATTTAAATATAGCCCAGATAAGCCTATTGAATATAAGTCTTCAAATGGAAGCAAGGTAACAATGCGGACTACATCTATACTGACTAAATAAAACAAGACCAGGAAAAAGCCTGAGCCCTCATCGTCCACAGTGCTAAATAGTTATCTTGCTCCCTGGCATTCTTTTGAATATCTCTAATGGTGTGTCTCTAAAACGAATCTGCTACAAAAAAGGCTAACCTAAACAATGTGGACTGAGGCTGATTGGTGCCACTAGACTTTAATGGTAAGGATCAATTATGGCCTTATTCTCTTCAGTACTATTGACGGCCGCTGTGACCTCCTCACTTGTTTTGTGCATGACAGCTAAATATTTTGAATTTAGTCCTTTGTTGTTTTTTGAGGTTTTTTGGTTTTGGTTTTGTTTTTGTTTTTTAAGTTGAAAACAAACAAAAGCTAACTTCCAGTAAGTAGTTCTAGTTTTCAAACATATGCCCCCAAATTGGTTTGGCTCAGTATTTCAGAATCAAGTTTTATACATACACACACACACACACACACACACTTTGTTGTTGTTGTTGTTTAGTTGAAAAACTCACACACCTCCCACCCAAAATTAAAGGACTCACTAATTTACACAGTCCTTTCCCTTAAAGACCTTTCCTTCAAGAACCTGTGACAGTCTGTTTGTGGCAATGTAGAGTCTGTGTCTTCAAAACAACACATTACTTATTTTTCCCTCAAAGCATTTAAAGTGGCATTTGAAGCAGTGGCAGAGTTTCTTCCACGTGTGCTGCTCTGGGCCTCTCTAAGCTCACCTCTGACAAGTGGAAGTGGTTCATAGAGCCTGTAGTGTCTATGCTCTGTGGAGTGTGATGCCCTACAAGGCCCTGAGCTGACACCACACTAGTTAGTTATCTTTGGTACAGATAGCTATTTCCATTTCTAGACTGCCTGTTTTAAGTGTCCACTAAGCCCTTTAAAGTTAACTCTGGTATCTCTGCACCACACCGAAGCCATCCCTGCAACCTCCTGGTGTGCTGTGTTTCAGGCTCTCTGCCATCTACCCTGGGCAGCCTCTCTTGGCCACCTCAAAACTCTCCCTTTTCATGGTAATTCCTATTTTAGCTGGCTATTGTAGGCTGATTGAGGCTAGCTGGGTGAGTGGATAGCTTCACCTCTGAAGCAGAGATGGGAAAAAGATGACAAAAACTTCCTTAAACCTATGCAATTAATGCTGCCTTATCTATATAATAAATCACTTGTCCTTAGCTGCTTATTTCTTTAAAAAGCCACTTATAGCCTCCTTCCATTTAACCCTTTGCATTTAGACAGGCAATTCAAAGCTGGGTGGAGAAAACCAAGCCATCTCTAATATCATTCCTGTTCAATAACTTCAACATTTTGCTTGCTGATCATAATAAATGCTGCCACATCATGTATAATAGCAATCAGTTTGCCCATCTCTTTTTTGATTACTTAGCTTTCTGGTGTACTGATGCTGCAAACACCTAATCGGCTCAGATCTTGCCCCATTTTTCACGAGCCTGAAAAGCATTCATGATAGAGAGACTCTTCCCCATCTCTTTCAAGTCAAGGCTAGGACTTGAAATTGGTACTAATGGTTTCCAAAGGAAACTGCATGCAGCTCTGAGAAACTGGGAAACATCCCAATGGGGAACTAGAAGGAGGAAGAAATGAGAAATTAAGGAATAAGATGAAACATTCTTTAATGATATCCTGGAAAAAAAAGGAAAAATTCTGGCTCCTCAGGGATATGGTCCTTTGGGAAAAATGTAAGCACAGCTACATACTCTTCCAGCAAACATCTTCTTTATTAGTACATGCTCTGAGATTGCTTTCAAGTCAGCTGCTTCCCAGGAGCTAAGCATTGAGTTGAGTCCCCTTGATGTGCGGGGATGTTTCGACAGGCGTGGGTGCTTGCAGGGGGAAGCAGGCAGGACCCTCCAGGCTGCCAGGGCTGCGATCCGCAACTGCCAACTGGGGAGAGAGGGAGCTGGTTGTGCAAGGGACCCCCAGCTAGGCTGTGGGCATCCATGGGCCGCATGGTGGACACAACCACCCCAAGACCCTCACCTCAGCACCCCTGGTGCACTGAAACTGAGAGGGTGCTTGGGAGCCCCTTATTTATTGGCTCAGCTTCTGGACAAAGGATGATGGGCTGATTCAGCATGTTGGTATGTTTTTCTGATCACCGGGGGTGTTAGATGAAATACAGAGTGGAGCGTAGACCCATGATGCTTTGGCAAGTGAGTTAATACGCAGTAACAATGCTCTTGTGAATCTTGGGCACCAAAGGAAGGAAAAAAAAAATCTATGCAACAGAGCATCTTTCAGAGGCTCCTTATGAAAACAGGCCATCTGGCTTCACTGCAGTGCATTTGTTAACTCTCCAGCCTACTACTGTTTCCTTGCTGGGTGACACATGCTGAATCTGTCACACATTTAGAACAAAATTATAAATAAACAATGGTCTATTCAAATAAAACAGAACTTTCCCGCAGCAGGCTTATAGGAAGCAGAAAGAAGCAAAGAGGCAGATCCTTGTTCTTTTGTGTGCGGGAAAGTAGGTCCCTTGTTCAGCGCCTGGAGGAAGATGCCTTTTGCTGAGCGATGCTCTTCATAAGTGCTGCAGATGCAGACCTAAAGGCATTATTGCTGGCAACCACTTGGGCTAGTTGGTACCTCAACCACAGTCATGGCCCTATTTCGCTGTTCACTGGAATGTGGTGAGAAACAGCTTGTAGTACTCCAGGTTTCAAGAGAAACAAGGGCAATGGGGAAGCAGAGAGGTGAAGCCCATTAACAAGTTAGTAGGAAGAACAAGAAAGAGAGCCCAAGTTTCCAGTAAAGCAACTGGAGTATGAAATTGCACTTGCATCACTGTTTGTGGGGATTTTGTACGCTCAAACACCGAGCAGTCCTCTCCTTTTCTCTTAAATAATCAGACATCTTCTCTAGTGTAGAGAGGCTGTTGGATCTGAGAAGCCCAGCTGAACTGCAAAGCCCTGTAAGCCAAGATGCAAGATAAATATTTAGGACTTCTCATCTCCCAGTCATGCCCTCGTTCTTTGAGCATCAGAAGGAAAGCTGGAGAAAAATTACATGCCAGATCCCTGGCAGCCAGTTTCATCCATAAGCCAGGCCTTGTATGCCTGTGAACTGTATGGCAGTAAAGTGATACTTTATAGTGACACCTCCTGGGAAAGACAGAAGAAGCTTTCCATAGGCTTGCGAGTCAAAAGGTCATGTTAACACTGGCTGCAAGCCACCACTCTCTGTAGGCAACAGCTTTCTCTAGACTGAGAAGGCAACAGGCCATGCTAACTGGGATACTCTGCTTTTCTTTTTTTTTTGTTCCCTAAGTCTATAGCATTTAATGCCTGAACAAATAATATTGGGAAACAGTACAAAATTGTTGCAAGTTACATTTCCCAGTGGAGATGGTGCATTTGTACAGGCTGCAGTGCTCAAAGGCCAAAAGCTGGGTTGTTAAAAGATTAAAGAGTTATTCTATTTCAGACAGTCTTCAAAAAACAAACACCCGCTGGATCTGATTTTGCCCAGTTCAACTTTCTGCAGCTTATTTGAAGTCACAGTATTTGAGTGGAATTGCTTTGGATTCGTGTTCATGGGAGTAAGAGATAAGCTGGGCTCACGGGGAGTGAATGGATGTATCCTGAGACATAATTAGGGTCAGGGGTGTCTATATGTGTGTGTGTGTGTGTGTGTGTGTTTGTGCATTCACAGACTGTACAGCTAGAACCCCGCTCCTCCCCACACACAGGTACACACATAAAATGTTGTATCAGTGGTTTAAAAATAGGAAATTAACAAAAAAGAAAGCTGTAGGAGCTATTTGGACTGCTGTGCCATTACACGGAAAATTTAAGCTGCTTTCAGAGCTGTCTGCCATCAAAAGGAGTGACCCCCCCCCACTCCCTCCAGCTGCTGGCTCCAGGTTTCTGCTCAACCTCCCCAGTGCTGGGAGTTGCAGCAGCTCACTAAAGGCTAATCCTAAGGTTGCAGTGGCTAGAGAGGGGCCAGGAGTGTACAATCAGTCTTGCAAAAATCAGGGAAGAGAGGCAGGACTGGCACTGTTGGCACTGTTGTGTCTTTGGTTGGCAGAAGACTAGTGTAGAACATCACCACCATTTTGACCTCCTTTACACCCGTTTGTTTCAGGAGAAACTCCCTGAGGGTCACTGGAGTTCCAGCACTGGCACGTTCATCCAAGCTCCCCAGCAAAGCCAGGCTGGGTTAACAACAGCACACCCATGCTCAACTTTCAGATGAGAATTTTTTAATACCAGCCAGTATTTTCAATGTTAAATTCAGATTTGGAAACATCACAAGCTGCCTCCACAGCTGCAAATCTCCAAAGACCATAATAAAGAAGCTGGTGAGAAGCATACATCTCCCTATTGACTATATAAGGAGTCAAATACCTCTTTTAAGGCAACACAGTGCACTCACATATTGAGGGTGAAGCAAGCTAGAGCCAGAAAATTAAAATAAAATCAAATAAGTGAGTAGAGGAACAGGCGTCTCTGGGCTTGCCCCAAGGCACCTCCATTGACACGATGCTGTGGTGCCACCCACATTTTCATTGCTTGTGCACTCACCATGGATGTGGGAGGCTTGGGTCTGGGGCTGTTCACAGCCTGCGGAGATTCCCCAACTTTCACAGGCCAGGAAAATGTTCAAAACCCGCAGGCAACAAGGCACACTGACAGGGAGTGAGCTGCTCATCTTCTGGGAACAAAGCAGAGAGGGCAAAGGGAGGCCAGGTGGGAGCAGAACTGGAGCACCAGGCCCTACAGTATAGAACAATAAATATTTTTTTCTTTTGGCCAGGTAATGTAAACAAAAAAAAAAATCTCCATTCTGCTCCACTTTAGGCACACAGAAGTCTTGCAAAACCCAAGGGTGACCATGCTCTTCCAAAGCGTGGCTGTCAAATGGCTTGTGCTGCACTTGGGTACCTCCACAACCACCATCAAGTACTGGAGAAATGAGTTAGTCTTTATAGACCTGTGTGTTCATGTCCCAAAAAGGGGCTTTGAATACAGCCCTTTGAACTGTGATTTACTTGTCGCTTGGGCCAACAAGAGGATTTACCCCACTGAGCCTTTGAGACTGTCCCCGTTAACTGAAGTAACATTTGAGTGCAATACCGAGCAGCGGCCCACATCCAGCAAAGCGTTTCAGGGATGTACGTACACATGTAATCCCACCCTCTGACCGAGGCTCCCTGCGTGCCTCCCGATGCTGCCGGGGGGAGTCCCCGGCAGGAATTAATTTGGTCTTCCCACAAGGAGCTGGGACACGAACTTCCCGTGAACCGCCGTGAGCGCGGCCGCACTCGCCTCCCTCTCACATACCAGACAAGCCAGGCAGCAGCTTTTGTCAGGAGTGAAGTTTTATATTTTTACCACACCAGAGGCTCCTCGCACGCAGCACGGCTGTCGAAAGCAGAGGCTGCTTTCTATTTTTCAGGTCAGAGTTCGCTCTCTGGTCTGCGGGAAATCAGACTCCAGGATCAAATGCTTGTCTCTGTTCGGCATGACTCCAACCAACATGCAAAGGAGTTTTGCCTGTGTAGAGACAGATTTGTCCCTAGGTTCCCCCAGGGAGAACTGCACAGCGTGCTATGGAAACCATGAGCAACGGGTATTCTTGTCGGAGTGAATTACATTTGCCAGATTTAATTTATTCAAATAAGAAACATATTCATCCATTTCCTACTACATATTGTTTATAAAATCAGCGGTGCCGCATCTCCAGAGAGTCATGAGCCAACTGCTGCACATGACCCACTCTGGGATTCAGGCTGCAACAGGAAATTCAGCTTGGAACAAGAATTCTCTTTTAAATGAACTTTTGAAACTGGATCTACATTGTGAAATATTTGGATATTGAGCAACGGAAGAATGTGGAACATAAACACTAGCAACTGCTTCCTTTGAGCATTAGCAAGCTTCAGCAAGCAGGCCGGGTGCTGCTGTGGTGCAGGGCACACACGGAGGCTGGTCGGAAAGCGAGTCTTGTAGGGGTGCATTCATAATGTGCTGATTAAATCGCACTGCTTGCCTCCAGTTAGCCGTTCTTCCTGGTTACTAGTGTGGGTGAAGCATTTATAAGTAAAAATTGATAACAGTGCTTTTTGCCTCTCAAGTGTCTAGGACAGTCCTTTGTTTACTGCCTACGATTTTGCTAGGAAGCAGAATTTGACTGTTCGGAGGGTGGGTTTGTGTCATCAGCTACATCCTGAACGTTCTGCCCAGAGAAATCTAATTTAATCAGGGATTACTTGAGTGTCCCACTGAGCCACACTAGGATATGACTTGCAGGCAGAGAAAAGAGGGCACGCACTTTATTGGCTCTAATTCAGTAATGGTCCAAAGCCACAGGGAGTCAGCTCAGACCTCGACAAAATATATTGCTGCTTCAGCAAAGCGAGCAGAACACCCTGCCCTTCTGGAAGCAATTCTGAGCCAGCAGGTCAACAATAAAGAAAGCACTTTTTTTTTCTTTTTTTTTTTTTTTAAGTAGTGTCCCCAAACTTTTATCTGACTAATGATGCAGATTTCAAAATTATACAAATTATAAGTGTCAGCAGTAGCTTTGATGTGTTCAAGGGTGGCTTGACAAGCAAAGCCTCGAGCAAGATCAGGACACTGCATTGCTTGGAAGAAGAGACTGAGTTAGAAGTTGTCTCTTCAACCAGGCTCAGTGCCAGAGCTTGAAACCAGCTGTGAGATTTAGAGTCATCACAGCTCTGCGGTGCAATCTTTAAATAGCACACTGACCTTCAGGGTGGCCTTCCCAAGGAGCTCCCCCCACACACACCTGTGTGCGTGGCCACTCCGGCACACGAGCCTGTTTCCTGCATTCCCATCGGCCCCAAGGAGCAGTAAACCGGCAACGATGAAGAGGCAAAAACCAGGAGACGAGAGACTATGTACTGTGTGTGGGTCAAACACAGCCCTAACTCTTTTCTCTTGTGGGGGTGCAGCGGTATCGAAGGCCTGAAAGATTACTTAGTTTGAGTCAGGCTGCACTTATTCTTTTATTACCAGAGCAGAAATGTCACCAGAATGTACTCCTTAATAATGCCCTCCTGCCTTGTGATTATTTCCTTATGTTCTGTTCTCACTTCATTCTCGCTGAAATATTACATTCTGGATTCACAAAAAACACAGAAAATGTCACATAGCAGAAGAGTGGTGATTTCTCCCAGGCCGTAGGAACAGGATTTGAACACTTTCTTTTTTTCCTTTTCACTTCCTCACATTACCTCCCCAGTCTTGTTCAAAACATTGGCAGCAAGGGAAATATACTGTGGGATGTTCTGGTCCGGGTCAAGACAATGGCAAGGCTTCCATTGACTTCAGGGAGGCCACAGTTTTGCCTATAGCCTGCTTTGAAACACAGAAGCTGGGGGCGGGGTGGCAAAAAAAAAATGTTTTGCAAAATTCTTTCTGGTTGTGAAATCCAATTTCCTTGCTCCGTTCTCCTTCTTTTTGGATGAAAAAGTCTAACTGCTTTCCAGCACCTGCAAAAGGTGCTTCAGTGAAAGGTGTGTTGGATTAGTCCAGCAAGCCAAGTTGTCGCAGGGGTGGATTTGTCACTGTGGCTACGATTCAGTGAGCACTGGTGACACTGGCATGTAAACTGGGTAGCATAGATCCCACTGGAGATGAGCCACCCCCAGAGGTGCCCAAGGTCCCATGAGGGTTATAGCTATACTGAAGCCCCTTCACAATTAATCTGTTTTTGCCGTTATGAGCTAAGTAAAAGCTGGTGTGGGCAGAGCACTAAGGTGGCACCTCAGGGTATATATCCAAGACATATATCTGTGAGAAGTATGCATATATCTATGACAAGGCTAGAAGAAACTCTTCTCCCTCCTTTCCCTAAGAAATCATGCATCTCTGCTGTCCCGCTGACTTCCTATTTATTCTTAATAAAGCACTTAGTTAAATAGTTGACTAAGTTTAAAGCATCATCTTAAACAAGCCCAGGAACAGACTGACCATGATTCTTCATGTGGTTCACTTCATGTGATTCTTCAGTGGTTCACTTCATACAGTCACCTAGGCTCAAGCTTAACAAGGCATTCAATTCATTGCTTTTCTTGCATTTCAGCCTCACGGAGCTCTAATCCTCGCTGTGTGTTGTTCTCCAGCAGCCCTCGCCCAGAGAGCTTGCATCCAAGTGTAAAACAAGAGACAAAGGGGTGAGGACACATAAGCAATGAACCCTACAGATGAATCCAATGAGCAATGGCCTCAGCATCTTCACAGCCTGTCTCTGAGACACCACAGTGCACAGGCTGAAGGAGGTAGTGAGTGGAAGTTTGCAGGTACATGGAGAGAAGTCCTCATCAGCTGAGAGGCAGCACAGAAACACGTGGCCGAGGACTTCATGGAAATATGCATAAGTGGGAAAATGAAGTTGCTGATAGTTAAGCCTGAAGTCAATGCAACTCTCTGCATGCCTGAAGTCAGGCAGTGGCTGAAGACTTTTTTTTTTTTTTTTGGCAAGGCAATTGCCTATGGTTGTACAAACTGGAGTAAAAAGTATCATTGAGTTCTCACAACATTTTAGCTTTCAGCTTCCAAGCATACTTATTCTCATCTCTATTTTTATACAGAGTTGAGGAGTTTCACTGACTCGGGTTCTCCCATCTCCACTGACCACGGGTTTGACTCTGCCAGGCCTAAGCACTCTGCCCTGACCCAGTGAAGCACTTCTGCATGTTTATATTTAAGCAGGCAAGCAGTCCCATTACCTTCATAATTCCTGTATGATACATTCTTTAATGGATCTACTGGTACCACAGTTATCACTGTTACTTTTCACCACATTTATTTTCCCTTCACTTCCTGGCCTTTTCCCCTAACCCTCTCAGTTTTCTGATAACATATGTACTTTTAAGTATTACATCTTTTTGTTTCTCCAAATTTGAGTTTGCATAGACCTTTAATTCACAGTGAAAGGGTATCCAATAATTAACTGGTATTACAGTATCATTTCCTTCTTTCTTATTAAGGGAAGATAGATCTCTGTTTCATAAACCTACACGATCGTTATGGTACTCCAGAATGTACTCATTAAGAAGAATTATATAGACAATTAAAGATTCTTATTTAATTTCTCCCTTTTATTCATGGTTAAGAATGTGAACAAACTAAACATGCAAGTTACTGACATGGTTCTGTATGGATGTTTTGTCTGGCATATTTTGCCAGCTTCCCTGTTCCAAGAAAATACTGAAATTAATGATCTTATTTTCCTCATTAGTTATTACAGGTGAGTAATTCCTAGGTATTTAACAGATCTGGTATCAATACAGCAGCTACATTTCATACCCAGCATGACAATATTCAGCAGAGATACTGTTTGGTGAGAAGGCGTTTACATTTGTATGTTCAGCTCTGCCTTCACTGATGTAAAATTAAATCTTCTCTGGACTTCTGTGTCACTGCTGTATAAAACCTGGGCTGAAAATAGGAGCTAGTATCTTTTTGGTGTCTCACGACCACCCTTGGGCCAGGCTTTCTGATAGCATATTTAAGCTCCCTTCCTATCACAGACTAAATGTCCACATTCATCCTTCTCTCCCATTTTTATTTCTAACCCTGATCTGTGCCAGATGCTTCACAGGTCCCCGAATGCATCAAAGCAATGTAAGAACAGCCCTGCTTTGTCAGACCGTGGGTTTACCTGGCCTAACATCTGGCCTCCGACAGCTGCTGACAGCAGCGGCCTAGGAGAAACTAGAAGAATGATTCACTTCTTCAGCATATCTGAGCAAGACTGTGGCTGAGAAACTTTCTTTGGTGACAAAGTCACCAAAAGCAGTGACTTTGCAGGTAGTTACCCCAGTATATTCTTCTTGCATGTAGTTGTTCAGTTGGCTTTTCGAACCCTTGCAAACTTTTAGCAACCACAACACTGAAGTTTGTAAACTCTCCTAGTGCACTGCAGCCTGCAAAGAAAGCTTTTTCCCTCCTGATTCATCAGGTGCTCACACTTGTCCATTCAACAGAACTGAAAAAATAGGTTTGCTTATAACAGCAAATAATCAGACCTGCTGTATACGGGAGTAATGGTGGAATGGTTTGTAGCCATCAGCCCATGCATGGAGGCCACCAGGATGGCTAATGACAGGACGTAAGATCCAAAAAAGTTGTTGCTGGGGTCCAAACTGTTGAAAAGCTCTGTAGTTTGGCCTCATATCAAACATACGCACTTTGTGGATCAGGAACAGAGGTGACAGTAATAAATCCCCTAAAAACATCGGGAGTCAAATCTGGTGGCTGTTTTGTTCTTTTATTTTAAATTAAATCTTCATTTCCTTGCTAGAGAAATGCCAATTTCTTGCTCTATATGAATTCAGTTTCTTTTAGGTAGCGCTGTGCAGATGAATGATGGGAAGCCTGAAGCATGGATTTTCTGGCATTATATTTTACAACAAAGTACTAATGACCAGATCAGTTTCTAGACTGATATCATTATTTACTTGTTCCATACCCCATTTCTGCATTCAGATATTTTCCTACCCACACACTTTTATGAATATTCTGTCAGTGTAAGTATAAGTAACTCAGAACTGGACTTGGACCTTTGTAAGTGCCACCACAGCACAGCGTGCCAGCCGTGTCATGCAGATAAGCATCCCTCAGTCTTGACCACAGTCACCACTGTAGCGGTAACATTTAATATAGGCAATCGTAGTAGGTGGTGTGGCGATGATCAAAAGCTATTCTGAAGCTACGGATTATTGCAGCTTTCAAGCCAGGAGGTGACAAAGACAGAGTTGAAGTTTGTGTCTGGATGTGACTCCATCAGTGTGGACAGTAACAAGCCAGGGCTGGAGGCAGACACAAAAGGGGTTAGCAAGAAATTGCTCCCTAGCCACACTGTATGAAGCAGACATACAGGGCTGAGAAAGGTTAATTGAGGGGGGAAATATGCACCTTTCTCAGCCCACTCATTAAATCTACCCTTCTAAAATTGCTTATGGACAGTTTTTTCAAGGAGCACTCAGTGAGAGGTCTGGAATAGATGGTTTTAAGCACTGTTTGCTCGGTTGGTGCTTCCTGCCTGGCACTCGGCTGCATTGAGAGGCAGCATAGGTGACTCAGAGGTTTGGACATGGCTTGTGGTTTCACTTCACACAACCCACAGACACAGGACTCTTTTTCCACATTATTACTGAGTTATGCTACAGTGAATGTTAATGACCCACAATGAAATGATTCCCTACACCAAGCAAGGCAGACCGCTATCCACAAGTTCCCCATTTTCTTTCTCTTGCCTCTATTAAAATAATTAATCACACTAGGGGAAAGCACACACAGCCCTGCTGTGAGGTCACAGTGAAATGATATATCACAAAGGCCATAAAAACATTATAAACACAAAATTACCAGCAGCTTTTTTAAAAAAAAAAAAAAAGCAAGCACTCTGCACTCTGGAAAATAAACCAGAGAAGAAGTGAGAAGCTCATTGCCCAGCTTTAAAACCAGGAGAACCCCCACTGACACACAGTATTAATATTTGCCAAATGAGGGACTTTGGCAGGGAACACAAGGGCCGTGCAGGAGGTTTTTTGGTGGCCAGGAGGCAAGCAGCGGGTGATGCTGGAGAGAGGGAAAGGCTGTGTCCCGACGCATGTTGAGAGAAGACATGTTGCAGCCTCACCGCGGCTGGCACGGTTACTGACGTCCTCCACCAACTGGAGGGTGGCAGTGCAAGTGACTGCCGTGCACGTCTTATGTGTCAGCCAGGACCCTCCTCAAGGACATAACCAGGAAAGCCAATGCCTGATGTTCACGTTATTTCTCAGCTTAAAATCACCATGCGCTAGTAAGCAAACATTTCTGCTAGGCTAGCAAGGGATTACAGCACCCAGGCTTCATGAGCATGAAGCTGATGAAGCAGGTCAGCGAAGAGCGAGCAGCCAGGCTGGACACGCTGTGCCAGCGCAGGTGAAATCCGTTTCGCTCCCAGCTCCCGCTGTTCAAAGGACAGGCACAGAGGGCACTCACAAGTCAGCTTTTGATGGTGCTGCGCTGCTGTCAAATGATTTCCCTCCACAAGCAGAGACAAGCAACAAATCCCTTCCCAGGGGTCAGAAAAGGTGGTCTTTGCCTGGAGCAGAGGCGCCCACGGACACTGACCTGGGGCTCCTAAAAGAGAGACTGGGGGATTGACACCGCACTGCGCAGTGCTCCAAGGGGGAAGGATCTGTCCGTTTGTCCGCCATCAATGCCACGCTCACTTGCCGGTGATGGGTAGCAGCGCAGCAGGAGACCTGCTGCCCCTGTCTGCCTGCTGAGCTCCCGCCACTCCGGCTGCGACACAGCTCCGGGGCGGGAGCTGCCTGCATTAGCACTGTGGGGAAACCGGACCTGCAAAAAAGAGTATGCTACACCACTGCAATGAGAACACATCCAAATATCCACACTCGGATAGGAAAACATTTTGTTTGCTGATGGAAATACCTTTTTCTTCCATACACTGTCTCACATAATACAGAGGTTAAGATGGGAATAATCCAGGGGACTGGCATAGCCTAATACTACCAGAGCTAGAGATAGGATTTCATGCATGGAAAAGGAAATTCATTATATCTAAATGTATTTCTCCAAACAAACCTGATTCTTCTTCAGTGGGCCTTGAGGAAAGCAGGAATGATACTGGAGCAAGTCTATCTGTTGCAAGTGCTAACTCAATGTGCCAGGTAAGAAATATTTACTAAGATAATCTTTAAAACACAAAATTGCACAGCAACTTTAAAATCTTTAGTAAGCAACAGGACACCATGTTTGCAATCATTTCTTTATAACACCATGTTTCATCATTTGCCCTAATTGAGTTATGCTGAGAAACAGCGCTTTTGATCATGTCTGCTTTCTAATTTCCCCCCTCTAGTCAGTCAAGAAAAAAGGATGATATGGTATCAGGAATAAAATTAAGATTCTGTGGCTATGCAAATAGCTGGAAATTAGCATGGACTAAGTTACAAATAAATACATACATGTATGATTTACAGGAAGGAGAAAATGTGCTCAGAATGCAAAATACAGCATAATTTCTGTTCATAGTATAACCCTGGAGTGTTATCAAAGTAAGTGTGGTACTCTTTAACATGAAAAGGCAACAAAGTTCACTCTGCAGTCAGAGTTTTAATTGAAGAAATACAGAAGCAGAAGAGAAACCGCTGATGAAATGATGGTGCATCCCCAAAGGAACCTCTACTGGGGATAATCTAAAAGGAGTTAATTGTTTGGATAGAATCCAAATAAACTTTATGTTTCATATTACTTGTTTCTTTTTGCACCAGAAAAAAAAAAACCACAAAAAAACCACACAACAAAAAACAAGCCAACCTACGTTTGCACCTTATTAATGGAAATCAATTAGAAACAGTCCAAAAATCAAATAGAAGCCAAGTGAAATGCAGAGCTGACTAGAGGCTCTGAAGGAAATGTGCTTTGTGTTAACTAGGCTATTAGAGAAAACAAAATATAAAAGCAGTAAGAGCTTCAAAGAAATGCAGTGGACCAGGTCCAAATTCCCAGCAACACACTGGGCTGGAAAAGATTCACTGGACCGTCTAATTTATTTAACACTTTCAATTCCTAAAAGTGCATCAGTTATAAAAAGTACAGCATATATTAAAAACCACATTACATTTCTTTGAAATTAATGAATGCCTGCTGGATTTAAGCTCCTATTTTCCACTTAAAAAACACTTAGTATAACCAGAAGCTAAATAGTTTGGGATACTCAAAGCAGAGGAATGCAAACAGAAGAAAGCTGGGGCACTGAAAGATTAAGAGTAATAAAGGCTATTGAAAAAAAAGTTGACCCGTACTATTTCATGTTTTAATTCCTCTGCAGATTTCTTTGTTTCTTGTGAATGTAAGTTTTGCCCTAGTTTTAAGGGCGTGATTCTCAAAGTGTGCTCCCTCTGCGTGACAGTGCTCCAGTCACTCTGTGTCCCACACGGTGTTAGAGCCAGCTTCACTAAGTGAGTGACCAGTGTGAACCCTGAGATGGGGGTGTGAAAAAGAAGAAATACTGCAGCTTTCCCCACACGTCCAAAGGCGATAGAGAAGATGTCTTCTCCTCTCCCATCCCTCAGTGACTTTTCCTGGCTCCCTCCTGTTGCATCCTCTGCACCTACAGGCAGGTGGCTTCTGGCGTCTCAAGGTTCAAAGCTGTATCTCCCTAAGAAGGAAATCAAGAGCAAATTCTCCATCAGTGTAAACTGGCTTGGGTGCATTGGCTTCCCTGGAGTTATAGTAACGTAACCCACAAACTACAGGGGATTCAGAGCATTTAAAATCCTATAAAATATTTTGAGAAGGTAGTAAACTGATAGGCATGTGTGATATATGTGAAGAGGGTGAAGTCTTGGGTGAATCAATGGGAAAAAAGCCCACTGGCTGGTGGGGTTGAGGACACACACCTTGTGCATGCGCACAGTGACATACCCACATGTCCACGCACTTTCTGTGTTACTGACAGCACCGGGTCTGCTTTGAGAACAGGTTGGGGGATGAGCTTGAGTGACCTTCATTCCCCTAAGGGAAGAAAACTTTGTACCACGATCCCCAGATCAGCCAGATGGCTTTTGAACCTGCACACTGAACTTTAGCCAGCAACCTGGAAATCTGTGATGGGCTCTCACGGCCCCGACTGATAGCCAGCAGGATAGAGGGAAGGGGGAACTTGTGCTGTCTGCAGATGAACAGGAGATTTTCCTCTTTGTTGCTGCCAAGCCAGTGCTTTTCACCAGCGTCCAATCAGTGCCAGAAATGCCTTAAAAGAAAGAAAGCAGCTCTTTGGAGCAGAGTCCTTTTGTGTATCATCCCAAAGCACAAAGGGGCCCCTAGCTCTAAGGAGGGCCTCTTAGGTACCGACTCAGTATAACAAATTGTAATAATAAAAATAATTTATACTATTATTTTTGTAGGTAGGGATTTTCCCCGTCTTTCTCTCCCTCTGAAACTTGCCAAGCTAGAGATGAAGACAATGGCTTCTTTGTTACCTCTGGAAAAGCAGGGAAGGAGAAAAGATTTTTTTGTTGTTGTTATTGGAGGAGATACCAAAGAAACTAAAAAGAATGTTTACATTCCCATAGGCCTTTGTGTAGCTGTGAGCATCCCAAAGGCAGGACAAGAGCCTGGAGAATACACAGAGATGTAAAATCCAGGCTTAGTGTTAGCCTCTCTGCTGTGCACAGAGACAAGGCACCAGTCAAAATATCTGTGTCAGCGAGGCTTTGCACGTACAGGTGAAAGCAAGAGAGATAAGATGCAAGAAAACAGGAAAAGAGAGAGGGAGAAAATGTCTGGCTGGTTAGGGAGGGACTAGAAAAGGGTAAAAAAGATGAGATATATTTAGTCACTAGAAATCTCAACAAATTTTGTTACAACTGATCCAAATATTTCACTTAAAATAATTTGGTTGAAAACCAAATGTTTAGAAAAAAAGAATATCAGTATTTTCATTCTTTTTAATGAAGCCTAAACCCTCAAATCTATCTTGGAATTTTAATTTTACCCTTTTCACAGGTTACAGTGAGGAAAAGCAGGAAAAAAATTAACAGAGAGAGAGTGAAATGAAGGAGAAAATAAACAGTGAAATAAACGAAGGGGGAAAATTGCAAATCTGAACATTTTGATAATTGTTACTTCTGACAAATTGTATATATCGTTGACTAAAAAAAGTCTTCCCATTAAAAACTAACATTATTCTCAATTATTCTGCACAGTACCAGGCTCATTTTTCAATGACATCTTGTTATTATTATATATTACATTCATTACAGGAGAGCCCAGAGGTTCTTAAGCTTCTGTCACACTGAATAAGTACAATATTTAGGAAAGATTATCCTCATCTTAAAGAACTGACAAGTTAACTAGGAACAAGATGCAACAAGTGGGCAAAGAACATAAGAGAAGAGGGAGAGGAGGAATAAGATGAGGGACCACGGTGAGACCATGAGGAGCACAGCTGGAGGGATTCATCAGGTATTTCACAAGTGCCTTCTCCTTTGACTTGTATGAAAACAAGCCATGGGCTCCAGTGTTTCCCCCAGAAGTCACCTTCTCCATGATCAGTGAGTACAGTGGGACTGGAAAGGGAGCTGATGGGCTAGGTGGTAGGTTCTCAGTTGATGCAAGAAGTGTGGTGGAGGCACACCAAATAGCACACAAGCCACTGCCAGGAAATAGGTCAACACTGAAGCGATCACACACTAGAGAAAGGCAGGAGGATGGATTAAGCAGAGATACTGCATAATTTCTCCTTGCACATGAGTACATTTCTAAAGCATCCAATGATTCAGGAAACATAGCAACTTGTAGGCACAAGAGTGACACCTCTAAGGCCACAAGACGTTCAGGACTGCCCTCCATTAGCCACAGCCTCCTGCTGTGGGGCTCATGCAGGGGCTGATGTATGCCTGATGCTTACATTAGAAGCACAGCTATCATGGACAGAAGGGCTCTGAAGTCTGTCATCATGGTTGTGCCAAGCTCACAGTTGGTCTGTGGTAGGTAGTTCAGTGGCCCCATCACTGCGTGGTGGGAGACTTTTACTCCAATTCCTCTGTATAACTGCATGGTGGAAGGAAGAGAGACTCAGTTTCCCTGTCTACACCAGCGCTCTTTTCATCCAAATGGTCACAGAGACCTTACATTTGTGTCCATTTTCCTTGTACTGACCTGTGAAGCAACATTTACTGAGTACAAAACCGCTACTTGTTGCTCCCCAAGGTTGGGGTCACGCCTCACTTGTTTATAGAAATCTATGCCTGCTCCTCATCCCAAGTGCCATGAAAGGCTAAGGGCTCATCTTTCTGCAGCCTCAGACCGGCGGTGCCCCTGCACCACCAGGCACTGCCATGCCTAGTGCACATCAGAGACCATCATCTCATGCACTGAGAAAGAAGAACAGTGGGAAATCTTACCACCATTTACCAGGACTGACTCTTTGCTGTCTCCCTATGGGGAGAGAACAACCACTGCCAGCTACTTCGGAAGCAATACTGTTTCTTGTCTGCTAACAGTGAAGAACTACAGCTCCATATAGCATCTGCACTGTTATCCGTTATTCAGAGACAGCTCTTCTACAGAAGGGAAATTCTATTACTTACTGCTCTGGGCTATTTGCAGGAAAATATCGCTGAGGAACTTTCCACCATGAGTAAAGTGCTCAAAAATGTCTCCCCAACCTCTTTTACTTGTATTAAACTATGCTAACACATGCTCTTGTGACTTTCCCAAGACTTGAGGAAGACAAAATTAGAAAAAAAATACATCAGGATTTAACTTTTTTTTTTTTTTTAACAATGACTCGGAGTATGTGTGAAACAAAAAGTTTTATGGCATTTTTTTAAGATTTCCCATGGTTGGTGAAACACCCCCAATAACAACTGCTTAGAGTATCACTGGCCAGAAACTTCAGCATTAGCAGATTTATGCCTTTTCTATTACCTGCAGCAATAAACTGCCTTAAAAAAGATCCTCTTGTTCCCTAACTACAAATTGAATTTCAATAAATGTATGTAATATAGCCACAGGAAAGCACAAGGCAGAGTTGTGTGCAGTCTTAAAATTTTATACGCAGCTCTCATTGCCTCAGAAGTTTGGATCAGATATTGTCCAGCCTTAATCTATCTGCACTCCCTGGGCTGGGCAAAGAAAAATACACCTGAGTCAAAACCTTCTGCTGCAGTCAAATTAAAGGCATAAAAAAAATAGGGTGCGTTTTGCAGACAAAGGGAAGCACTACAATAGGCTTGTGACCTTCAAATTCCCTGGTGGGCTAGTTATAGGAGCACCTTGGCCTAACGTGGAGAATCTTCAGGGTGGTCATAAACTGGAAGAAGGATCTCTGGGAGCCTTGTGCTACACTGACGTAATTGGCACATTTCTAAGTTCTTCAGCTTTGTATCATGAGGTTATTTGACCTTGTCTCGTGACAAACCATATCTCCTGTATCCAGAGAATTTGCTGCTCCAAAGAAAAGGTGATTCAGTGGATTTCTGCTCCCTTTACACCTACAGTGTGCTATAAAGCAACCCAAGGGAACAAGGCTTTTAATGCCCATTGCTTGAATGCCATTAGATTAGCCACATTGCGGCTGTGCGTATTAAACTCCCTACCTTACCTTTGGCAATTGCTCACCTTTGAAATGTTACTATTATTCTCATTATTATCTGTATCCTGGTAGTGCCTGAATAACCACATAACTTGAGCATTTTTTTAACACAGATCAATCTTTAGTGTGTAACAGAAAGCTCTATCAAAATTTTTCTAAAGGGTCACTGAATAATTCTATGATTCTAATGAAGGCCTGCTTACAGGCACAGTCCTACTGATGACCATGAGTCTATGTTGGTTAAGTAACAGAAGGATTTGTGTGTCCAGGACCAAGTCCTGTCCCTAGCTAAAGCTGTAGCCTAGTACTTCAAAGGTGTGGGCTCAGTGCTGTCCCACCATCTTCTCGTTTTGGTCTTCTTCCCATACTGGCATGTCACTACAGGGCATATTCTCCGTAAAGCTTAGGCAAGAGGTTCCCAACACATAGTCTGTGCTGAGGGATTATCAACTGGGCTATGAAATGATACTACACAGTAAAATGTTTTAAACATGAATTCCCTCTGGCTTCATGGGTGGTCTGTGAAAAAGAAGGTTGAGACTGTCTGAGACGTTTGGGAACCAGTGGTTTCGCACCGAACTCCCACTGACATCAGAACAGACTACGGTTAGGAACCAAGCACAAGTACAGCACAGAGGTCCCGTGAATGCACTCAGCTTTTATTTTCTCAGGACTCATTATCCTGTTACTAAAATGGAGATCACAGTTCTGCCATGGATCATGCAAAAAATATACAAGCAGTATCAGCAGACAGAGCAGTTTTCTGCACTTCTACGTATTTCCAGTCACAGCTTTTCTGGGGATTTGGCTGTGCCAGAGGCAGCACTGAAGTCCACAGGACAAGCAAGCTAACCACTTCTCATGTTGAATACAATGGTAAACCACAGTGACTGTGATTGCTGCTCTTGCCGAAAGCGAGCTGTCTGTGCCTGCAGCCGTGTTTGTGGACAAGGCTCATTCACTTCACTGTCTGCAACATCATGTCCGTCTTGGAAATAGTAAGCTGGCAGCAACTGGCAGTAGAAGGTGCTTATGGCAGCCCCAGCTCCTTCATCAGCCAGCATTTCACTGGCTTCTGGGGAGCAGGAATAGCAATGACACCATTGTCACTATGGGTTGACATAAAGAGAATCAACTGAAGGTAACATTTAGCACTTCAGCGCTAGCTTTTTACTGGTGGCCATGAAATCATTGATGTCAGCCTAGAGTACTGAAACGTAGTGTGGTATCTCAGACTGTAGGTGAATACGACTTTTCGTGGCTGCTATTACATATATATAGCACATACATACATACATATAGCACTTTCAAAATGATTTATATACAATAACCCAATAAGTTCCCCATTGGATTTTCAAAGGATATGATGACAACTTTTCCCTTAGATTCACACCTATTTCTGGTATTTCTTTGAACGAAGAAAGATAAATTTGCCTCAGTTGTGACTAACCGAGTTGAATTTCTCAAATAATAGGAGCTCATGCATTAAACCCCAAAGGTCACAGGTTCAGTCCCCACTGGCTGAATCTCTCTTGACACATGGTCTTAAATTTCTTATATGTACAAGGCAAGCATATTAAGTAACTTGTCAAGCTAGAGTAGATGCCGTTACGGAAGCTAGGGTTATAACTTAAGAGCTTCTAGGTGGCAGGGTGTCTTCATGACATAACTGAGAATGAAAGAGACTGACCAAGAAATGTGAAATAAATGAGATGTGCCTGGTCATATTATCACACAAAGCAGCAAATAATGACCAGAAACATAAATGGAGATTCATCCGGGAGAAATATATAGTTTAATATAACAAACACATTTTTACTAGAAAATACAATGCTGAAAATGACTCGGAGTGGAGAGGGAATAATAAATTAGGCAATTCTATAACATGATAGAGTAAAGCTAAATATTATAGAAAATCTCAGTACCACATATGACAATAGCTCTAATATAATGCAATGGTGGGTTAGAAAAACCCTGTAGACAAAAGAAAGCTCTGGCAGGCCAGGTTTGGCCAGGGGACTTCCTGTTTAGCAGACGAGGTGGCCAAAGCAGATCATACTGTGTGACTCTGCTCAACAAAACCCAACAGAGCTGCCATAGTGTAAAGTACTGAAGAAGGCATGTTTCCCCAGGTGGGGCACCACGTGGTGGCAGCTACACTGCTCTGAAGACTGAAAAAGGCACCTCAAGGAGGTACAAAATGGAGTGTAGACATAAACTCAGTAGAGGAGGACAACTGGACAAAAGACATGCATGAAACTACATTATGTTTCCCTTGATGTCCAGGTCACTCGTGCCATACCTGCTTAGGTGCTAATCCGTTCCACAGCCTAAACTCAGCCCCAGGGCAGGCACGGCTCTCTGCCAAGAGCTGGTAACTCAGTGGTGATGAGACCAAGTGCAGCTTTCGATAGCCCTCCTCAGCTATGACTGGCGGCCTGAAGAGCTCTTCAAGCTCCTTCCATTGCAGCCGTGTGTCAGCTCCCACTGCTTCCAGCAATGTCACACCCTCACCCAGTTGGCGCTGCCTTGTGACAGACTGGAAGCACCTGCCGGTCACTTAGAGAGGCAGTAATGCCCCCTGAGCACCACATCTCTGCTCTCTTTGGCATGAGGGGTGAGCACAGATGCAAGGGGAGACCTGGGCTTGCTCTTCTCCCGCCCCTGGCAAGGTGGGGAGCAAGAAGGACCCTCACCCACAGGAGCAGCTTTTATCCCAAGTGCTCTGATCGATCCTGCAGGTGCAGCAGCAGCCCACTCTGGTGTAGGCAAAGTTGCCAAGGTGGCCACAGGTTTTCGCTGCCTCCAAGAGCCTACTGCCCTGGGGAACTTTGGTCTGCAACTGTCCCTGGTGCCAACATGGCAGACGGAAAAGCAAATGAGACTATTTTAAAGCTTTCCAGCTAGGGCTAAACTTCCGTACATTGCAATTTAAAGCTGAATAATCTAGGTCTGTAAGTGAGAGTTTAGTCTGATTTTTAAAAGGGGCAAATTAAGATTTGCAAAGCCTTGGCTGTATTCAGGTACAAGCAGTTATACATCCAGAAAGGCAAATAACATCCCAACCAAGTCAGGGCAGGCTTTGTAGTAAAATGAACTACACTTTGATTATTGCTGCTGATGAAAATGCAACCTGGTTTGGTTTTAATGAGGAGATGGAATCTTTAATACATTCTTACAGTCTTTTGCAATTATTGCTGCTTCTGCCAGGGCCAGGCAATTAAATCTGCAGCCCTGCCTTTGCCTTACTAAGCACTGTCACATTTTCTGGAGGCTCTGGGGAAAGGAGCCTGCAAAGAGGAATTGCAGACTTCTATCAGTCAATCCTGCATAGAATTACTCTGCCCAGGGTCGTCCTGATTCTATGAAATTAAAAGCATTTATCCCATCCTTGATTTGTTGCCTGTAGACAGATGAGATCCCTGGCTCCAGCATGCTTCTGAGCTGCAACCATGTACTACATGAAATTATGATATCATTAAAGAAAAGCTGACAGATGTGAGCCCTGTTAGCCGCATTGTTTAGTCTGCTCTCCTGAAGTCATTGCGGATTCACAGTTGAGATTTACACTTAGCTCCCCTTGTATTATCTATGGCAACCTTAACTATCTGTCAAACGAAATTTCATGACCATGGTAGGGAAAAAAAAGGCATAGCCTAGGCTAGTAATATAGCAGATATCTAGTAGTAGCAATCAACGGTAGCTGTTATGCAATAACTAAAGACTAATCAACTTGGCTGTGTTGTGCATTCCTTAATATGTTGCCACAGCCCCCGCTTTCCAAGATGGACTATAAAAACACCTATTTAGGATCATACTCAAGGAGGTTGTGTTCGCACCTTTTCTTGTTCTCGTTATTGCTAGTGTCATTAGATGAGATTCATTTGATGCCATTACTTGTGCTCGTTACAATCTTTGTGACTAGAATATGGTACAGTATCAGAATTTTAATGCCTCATATATTCTCTGAGAGATGATGGCAATAAATGCTACTGCTTTGACCTTCTCTGTGTTTTATGATTTGATTCACTGGTCATCTCCATTCATTCATCTTTATTTGTGCCCATGTATAGACTGAAGAGCCAGAGAAGAAAAACTACGGTTACCAACAGATAAGAATATTTACAGAATTGAATGTCTCCTATTTGTAAGCATATTAACAGTTTATAGCCTTTCACCATCTGCGTTAAGCATTAGTATTCTCCCTTATCCTTGAGACAGGGATTGCTGTGAGCAGGCAGAATGGCAACATGTGGATCCTTTAGCATTACAGAAACACTACAAATGAGTCCAGTAACTATACGTGCTTGTGACAGTATTTGGGGTGGGGAATGGAAAAAAGGGCTTCTTGTTTGGTACCTTTTCCAAGAATGACCAGAAAATAATTTCTCGGGAGCTATATTTTGGGTAATGTGAATAACAGGTGTAGCAGTGACCAATTAACCCCTTCACTGCCATCTCTCCTCAAGCTTTGTTCATGGCTGGCACCCTATTACTGTACCTAGTTACCAGGATATAAACAGGTCCTTAGAGCAGGGATATCCAGGTGAAGAAGAGGTGTTATACATACTGCCAAACTTCAGCCATCAAACACAGGAACCTATCTTAGGAGCCTAGATGGGATTCACCTTCCCACAGCTCCCTGGATAGTCTGGCCTGTTTTAGACATCACCCTAAGTTTTCCTTGTAGGCAATGGGTAGAAGGAGCTCTTTCAGAGGATCATCTATTGCATCTTAATTAGACATCTACTCTGGATTGTTGGCTGAACCTCTCTCTCCCATGGCTGTTGAGGGAGAGCAACCCTTCAATTTAAGCTCCTAAACTGGGTGCTTAAAAATAGTCAACATGATTGCCTCCCCTCCTCAAAACACTTGACCTGGATGCTCCTGGGTGGTGAAAATGGAGTGTTCTCTGGTGCACACTCCCTGCAACAGCCGCTCGTGATTCAAGGGGGTGTTTCTTTCACAGGCTCGCTGACTTGAGGGAGCTCACCTGATTTATAGCACAGATTGGGGTGTGGTGCTTTGAAACTGAATTGCTTGAGCTTGTCCATAAAGAACAAGAACATTTCAGTGGGAAGTGTGACAGAACCATTTATTTTTTAACTATTTCCTTTCACAAACATCTACTTTTCAACAGGCAGATTATGAAATAAGGCCACATTTGCTCCTGCACTGTCCTGTGCCTTGGTACAGGGGAAGGACTATACAAGGGGGTTCATTACTCCATGAAGCTCCAATGACTTCCAGCACTATATATAAAGTTGCCGTGAAAGACCAACCTTTTTTTTACCTGTCACAAGAATTTACTTATCTAGCTTTGGGCATGAATTTTTACAGGTCTCCAGTAGATCAAAAATATACCAGCAGTAAAACATGGTCCAATTTAGCCTCATCACCCAAGTCCGAGCCCTTCTGGGAACAAGCAAAGCAGGTAGCTGCCCAGAGCAACAGCCTGCTGGGGGGAGGCAAACCACCCGTGACTGCTGCTGGCTTTGTGGTTGACAGAGTATAGGAGAGCCAGACTGGCTGCTGCTCTTCCTCCAGGGTCACTGTGAAGGGCTGTGGCTGGTGGCTATTGGTTTCAGGTAATGCAATGGACTGATGGTCACCACCCCACCCTCCCAGCTCCGTGGCTGCAGGAGCAGAGATCCCAGCTCCTCTGCACACCCCCCTGCCCCACTCTCCTCCTTCCTGCCTTCCTCTTCAGGTAGGGGATGTGTCCAAAGCAGCATCCAGCCCCTCAGCTGTGGGGTGGCAACGCTCACTTCTGAGAAGCCTTTGTAAGCTCTGGCCACAGCTTTAGAGAAAGCATTTAGAGACGGCCTATTAATGGCATTTAGCAGCCTTCATATTATACTCATCAGGGGACCTGTTACAGACACAGTCAGAGCATCCCAGACACGTTCATCACCATGATGCATTAGGCAACATGGTGGCGCAAAACCACACCACAGGTTTTGCTTGTCTGGTTTTTACCTCTGCAGCCGGTGATGCAGACTGTGGAGGTGGTTAATTCATGGCACGTGGAAGCAGAGTGCACCACACAATCACTGCTGTGGTCTCCAACACCCCAAAATCTCCTCAGAGCACAAGGGAGCTCATCTCCAATTGTAACAGGCTGGCAAGGATGTGGGCTGGCCAGCACCAAAAGGGTTAAACTGCTGGGTCTGAACCAAAGTAAATAGGGGAGAGGGTGTAAGAACACATGTAATCAAAAATGATTGCTAAGAAGGGCTAATTAGAGAAACTCATTCTTCTGTCTAGAAGAGCAGCATTGAAACCAAGGATTCAGTGGCATATTCTTTGCATCCCCTGCAGGCTGATCCATATGAGACAGATTCACAGACAGGTTAGGAAGGACCAGGCAGTGGGATACTCTGCAAGGAATTGCCAGCTTTGGCAGGAGCAGATCAGTCCTTTGGCAATTTCAGGGTGATATGACAGGTCGAAGCACCAATGTGGAGATAAACATGATTTCACACTTAAAGATATTTACCAGCTATTGTCCAGAAAGATATCTAATTTGACATCCTTGTGAAGTAGCAGAGCACAGCCAGCATTTACTTTCCATGAGGACATAGTTATATCCTAATTGGGCCAAACCTCGGCTAAGCATGGTTGACAGACATTTAAAACCTTGTGGGGACAGGAAAAAAGCGAGAGGTACTCTGTTCATTCAGAGATGCAAAATCCACTGTATCCAAGCCAAATAGATCTAACCAATAGGTTAGACATTTTTCTACTTTTTTTTTTCTTTAATTCTGTGGGTGCACAAGCAACTACAAGAACAGGTGTTGCCTTGCTTTACTGTAATATCTCAAAATTACAATTCTTTGCATGTTTACTTTACCCAAATATCTTCTTGATTAGAAAGAAAGAGCTGAGAATCTTTTTCTCCTTCCTGTTGGAAAGGAGATATTAAATGAGAAGGCATTTCAGTAACTTCTCTGGTTGTGTTTCATAAGTGCAAATCTATTCATATGTCAATGGCAATACTTAATTTTCTATATATCTTAGATTACATATATACTGTATTCCAGACATTATTCCACTTCTGAGCAGTAGGTGGGGAGCTCTGAAGTCAGATGCTTTTTTTGACTCACTATTTGAAGGAAAATAAGGATGTGAGAGGTCTCCAAGCAAGCACTCCTGCTTCAGCTTGAGGTATGAGACTCAAGGACCTGACAAAAAGAGAAAACACCTCAGCTTTAATGCTGGGCAATGGGTGAAGTCAAATAAGAGGACAGAATTTTGCCCTTTCTTGCCTGGAAGGGGTTGAGCTGACTTGGCTGGCAGTGAGCGATCATTCAGCATGGTAGAAGTAAACTTCAGCAACCTGCAGAAAGATTACTTGAGAATGATTATCTGTAAAAGCCTGAAAAGCAAGGTCAAATTCTCTTCAGACATACACTGGTGTGAATCCAGAGCAGCTCTACCTGAAGCAAACCGAGTGATGCACTGATGTAAATGAGATCAGACATAACTTGCTGTCAACACAGTCAAATTTTAAGTTGGTCAAAGAACAAAATCTTCCTTTGTGTATATTCAGAATTCATCTGATGACTGTAGACAGATTTAGATGGCAATATTTTCTCCAAAGAACTCAGTAAGTCCAACCAACTTCTCAGTGTGAGAAGGGAAAAATCAGGTTTTTATAAAGGGAACACTACATCAGAAAATATGTAGGCTTTTTTTAAAATCACAGCACAGCTCCTTTGCAGCCTGTTGAGTTGTGTATCGCCTCCAGTGACTACATTTCCAGTCACCGGTGACGTACTGAATGCACCATGGCTACAGAATAGCTTGTTTTAAAAGAGCTGGAACACTGGACAGGATGGAGGAGAATTTTGTGCCAACACTGGCTAGAATGGGAGCTGTCAAAAACCGTCTTTTTATTCTCCGTTGATCTCATCCAAATACATCAACTCCATTTATTTCAGATTAAAGGCTGCAGTATTCTCATTAAACATTGGCATTAATACTGGAAATCCAATCTGCTGCTATGTCTGGCAGTGCCAACACAAGCTAATCATTTAATGCTTCCGTGGTCCTTTACTTCCAGCTTTCCCTTTTGAACTCCAGTGGGCTGCTTTCAGATCCTGACATCTCAGGTCTTGTTCAAACCCAGGTGAAAACACAGCACAGGTACCTCCTGCCTGCCACAAGAGTGCTGAAATATTATACGGCATTCATGATGTTTCCTCACACTGGTTGGCCATTGTTCCCCAGTTCTGCTAAGGGGGCTCATCTATGGAGGTGAGAAGGTTATCTGGTTTTCAAATCCAGATGATGCTGTTTGTTAGGCAGGAGTATGGGTGGGTACCACATCTATCAGCTGTCTTGACAGCTAACACTGCTGGTGATGGCTGTTTCAAGTTGGCCCAGTTTTCCTATTGGAAGACACCAGTCTATAATGGGGGAACCCAACTGTTGCCTAGGCAAGATCCAGATGAAGCAGTACTATTGTACACGCTCCACATTGTGGCTGGTATTCAAATAATGTTGCCAAAAGTGAGTTCCAGAACATCTCATTCTCCCTATCCCAACCACCTCATAAATGGTACTTCAACACTACCAAGACTCTGCAACCTTGTGCTTTTTATCAGAATTTCACCTCACTGCAACACTTTGAATTCCTTGATTAGCTCTTCTGAGGGACATCATGGCAATAAGCCAGGAATACAAGCTTAGCGAAAGAATTTATTTACTGTACATACATCTGTTCTCAACAAAGCAGTAGATATGTGTACAGTTTTCCAGCACAACACAATCTTTGTATATGTCCCACATATTTAGTCTGATCTCACCTATTTGGTGAATCAGAGGTCTAGGTGTATCTTAAGTTATCCTGTCTCTTCCTTCTGCAGCTTTCTCTTCCGTAATATGGTCCCCAGAAGCTTAGATATGCACATTAGTTTTTTATTAGACAGTTACTAGAATAAAGTCCAGGAACAGCTGTAAGAACATAAAACAGAAGCCAGAACCTTCCTTTTCAGCCAGGTGCCCAAACTAGAGTCATTCTTGCACCTCTTCTCTCTTAACTTGGGTTAGTGATTCTCAAATACTTCTTGGGACAGTTACTCAGCCCCAAGGAGATATTTAGGGAGTGCTGGCACTAAGCTAAGTTAGAAACCTGGTAGAATAAATTATACTGGTAGTAGGATAGAAGTTGTGGATTTGAATCTACTCAAACAAAAACTGAACCTAGGTCTGCCATTTCCTGAGGAGTGCTCTAGCTCCTACCTAAACCACTCACAAGTTAAGTAATAATATCCAAAAAAACCTTCTCCCTAAAAATGCAAGACCTATATTTGAGACTTTGGAAAATAAGCCCTGCATTTGGGACATTATAGAAGATGCCTGGAGCTATTTTCAGGACACCCTCTTTAAATACTTATTTTAGTGGCTTCTCAAAGCAACAGTGAAGAGAGCAATGAGCAACTTGGAGAGCTTGTTGTCAGATCCCGATGCCCCTTTCAGTCAATTTGGATGGAAGTTCTAATGCCTAAATTAAGTGTTTGTAACAAATGACCTACTTAGCCAGCTGTGTAGAGATGACCTACTGTAACATGACATGGCATACCCTTGGGTCATGCTGCTCCTTGGACCTCTTGTACCCTGGTTTCCTTTGCATGGGAAGTGCGTCATGTAGGGTTTGCAAAGACGGCATATTCCTAGTTCTTGCTCCAAAATTGAACTGGGATCTGATTAGGATACATAAAACCTGGGAGCTAGGAAATTTTCCCCCTGTTCTAGAAATGAAGCCTTCAACTATCATGTCTATTTATATTCATAGTTTATATAGCAAGGGAGGCTGGTCTGTGTAGCTCATCAGAATTAATTACAGACACATGTACACTGTTAGGTCACTGCAGCTGTTAGTCTTCATATAGCCCCCAGGTCCTAGGCTGAGGGGCAATATGCAACCCCTGCAGAAAATACAGATTTCTACAGGAGATACTGTATTTGCATGTTTCCATTCATTAGCCTCTGCCTTCTTCACTGCCTGAAACGCTGCGATACCAAAATCACACATTCATGATTGATTTGGGTTATCAAGGGATGTGTTGGAAAGGAGACCAAGTGCCCGTTGCGGCAGGTCTAGTAGATTTGATAATAATTGGGATGGGTTTTGTAACAGAAGTTGAGAGCATCTTGTGGCTGCTGTGGGCTGTGCCTACAAGGCATGACTGGGTGTGTTATGGCGTGTGGGTGCGACTATAATTGTTCACAGCTGCATGCATAACGAAGACCAGCCTTGGGCAGGCTTCATTTTTTGCTCATCCCTTTCTGCCAGATTTTTTTTTCACTTCTGGCAATTCTTCCTGATTTTGAGAACAAGAAAAGGAGCTCAGAGTGCTTCTCAGCTGCTCTCAGGAGCAGAAGGTGAAAGCTCTATGCCCAGGGAAGGGCACTGAGCTCTACTGAATTGCTCCTTGACTGCAGGAGAGCCCTATCAGGTGGTGGGATAGGATTTGAGTGAGATCCATATCTCCTGTCCTGGGCCAGCAGAGAAACAGAAAACCACATCTATGGCTACTTTGGAACCAAGGAAAACTACGTACTACGTCTTTCTGGCTTAACTGACACCTAGCATCCTCAAGTGTCCTCATGGATGTGCACCATCCCTCATCTGCAAAGACAACGTGAAGCATAAAGGCTAGAACTGAGCTTTCCCCAGCTGCTCAGGCTTCAGTCTCTCTGAGAAGATCATGTAGCATGTTGCCAGCTTATGCTAACCCTTATCAGCATTAGTACATGATCTGGAAACCTTTCCTTCTAGGACTGACCTGGCAGGCATACCTCAGAACACCAGGTGGTCCTCACCTCCTAATAATTACCAGCTTTCTCTACTCAATTTCCAATAAATGAACAACTTCATACCCAATTATAAAGCCCACCAACAATCTGTTCCCTTCAGCCCCCCAGCCCCTGTGTCACACCCCCACCTATCTTTGTGTACCACATCTCACTTGCTCCTCTGTGAGCTGCCCTTCTGGGTGAGGAGAAGGATCCCTGCATACAGGCCATCAGGAGATGTCTTTGAAAACTTATGCAATGTATTGGTATTTTTCAATACAGAAAAAAACACAGAATGGCAGCATGTCCTCACCTGACACTTCAAGAATTCAAAAACTTTCAGCAACGTTAGTTAAAAGGGACATCTGGAGGTCATCTAGTCCAAACCCCTGTTTACAGCAGGATTGTTGCCAATACTAGATCAAGTCAGCTGTGACTACTGATCCACTTCCCTATAGTCTGCATTAAACTCAAACTTTAAGCTTTTTTTTTATTCCTCCATACCTTCAACTTTTCTCACACAACCACCACCATTGCCACTCTTTATTCTACAGGCTTCTGCTGCTCCTGAGCTCCTTCTGCAGTTTCCTTTCATGTTGTCCTGCCGCTATCAGCGTTTTTTCCCGTTACAGTCAGGACTGCGTTTGAACTGATGCACATCTTTGTTCCCTGAAAAACAAAGCATGCTTTTTCCTGCCCCCTTACAGACCACAGGACACTGCAAGTGTGTGTGCCCAGAGCATATCCACTGAATCTTTGGTGAAAGCTTTTTTGGACAGGCACATATGAAAGGTTTCTGTTCTTGTTCTGCTTTCTTTAATGAACAGGGTTAAGCAAAGGAAAAACAGTCGGTTATAACTTGCCCAGAACCTTAGAGGCTATGTACAAAGATTCCTCCCCAGTACCTCTTAAATAGTTTATAGAGAACATAAAGACATGAATACCATATTAACCACTACTCAGACTGATTCTGCTTCAGGGAAATCCCTGGGAATACGAGCAGCAGAAAACACGCCCATATTGTCTCTGAAACTAAATTTAGACAGAGCTGCATCTCTGCCTAATTGTTCAACCCATTCTCCCCTCTTGCAGTGGAACAAGGATTCCTCCTGGAACAGATGGATGCTGCTCAGTGTTCTCTGTCTAATTTCACTCCTACGAAATCCAGCTTTTACAATCACTAGCCTTCTGGCTGAGGACACCTATAGATAGGACTGACAGAACCATCTTCCTTTACAGTAGAGAGTTTTGCTGTGTTACACCGCCCCGGGGCAGTCCATCACACTCAGTTGTTCAGTTTTACATTGGAGGGATCTCAAGAATGTTCAGTTCCCTGAGCAGCCACCACGCTGTGCCACCTTGTCCTGGTTTGAGGTAAAACAGGACCAATTTTATTCAGTAACTTTACTTTTTAGCTAGGCCTCTTCTAACTGCTGAAATTAACAGCCTGTTGTGCAGAAAACTGTTCGCTCTCAGAGTGATAAGACCCATGTTTATAGCTGATGCCAAGGAATGGGATGCAGAGAGGCTCTTGCTTATACTTATTGCTATAACAACCAAGTCCAGCCAACTTTGTTACTTGCCCCGTTGGAGGGTCAGAAGCGGAAAAGCATAGAGGGGTCACACCTGCGGGGAGGAGCAGACAGGACAGGTGACCCAAAACTGACCAACAAGGGTATTCCATCCCATCTGCCTCATGCTCAGTATAAAAGCTGAGGGATCAAAGGGTCAGCCTCTTTTTCTTCAATGGCTGGCGTCCTGGGAGGACTCTGTCTGTTCATCTGCCTTTGATCCCAATCCTGAATCCAGATCCGGAATCCAGTTGTCATCCATCACTGAGTCCAGTCTGGGACTTCCCCAGTGCCTGCCGGTGATGTGACTGTCATCCTGGGAGCTTGATACAGTTTTGTATACATTTTATTATTTTCTTTTTATTATTTTATTATTAATATTTCATTAAAGTAGTTCAGTTCCTTCTAAACTCTTAAGTCTCTTTTTTCTCTCTCTCTCCTGCCTCCCTTCGAAGCGGGGCAAGAGAGAGAGCATCTGTCGTTCTGCCTGATTGGGCCAATCCGGCCCAAACCACAACACACCTCAAACCAAGCCTGGCTTTTTAACATAGCTTCAAAAGGGACATGAGAGATTCCCTCTAAGATGTAATAGAATGCAAAAGAGAGGAGGATTTCTGCAATGTCCTAACTGGACAGCCTGTGAGCTCTTTTGGGATGATTTTTCTCATGAAGTGTTGCAGCATCCAGGATGCCTGACCAAGATGCTTGGTCCCACCATCAGCATACTGACAGGAGAAGTAAAAATAAGCACTTGATCGATAAGTAGCAGGCTTTTGAACATTGAAATTATTCTACTTAAATAACTAATCAAAGTTTGCAATTTGGGTTGAAATAGTCCTTCTGATAAGGTATCTTATTAACCCTATTAATAAGGAATGGGGTTGGACTATACAGCTGAGCTGAGTTGAGCTGACCTGATGGCTGCTTGTCTTTGAAAGTTGCAGTCCAGCTCTCTCATCTCTCTTCTCCTTTCTTCTTTTTCTCCTCCACCATGACTGCTTAACCTGTTTCCTCCCTTATATTGGCCCTAGTGCTCCTTGGACTGCATGCTGAGCAAGTTCAGCTCACTGATCTAGTCAAAAACTAATTCAAGGGGAAAAAAACCCCAAACAACAAACCAAGCAGAGTTTTCTGACCATTTTCAAGCTGAATAGACTCACTACAGGGTCAGAAGAGAGACAGCCACATCAACAGAAAGGAAGTATAGCAACGCTGGAGGGAGACGTATAGGGAGAGATGCAAGGGGAAGAGGAAAAGGGGAGCAAGACAATCCCTTTAGCTTGCAGTGAGGTTTTAGATTGGTTCAGCTGCTTCGTTTAATCGTATCATCAGTGGGCAGCTCAATTACAGCTTTTAACCCCCCAGAAGGCTTTGTACAATGTTACTAAATATAGTTATCAAATTGTTTAATTGTCATTATAATGTAAAACAAAATTTGTTAACCTGAGTTAGTGAACCTATATTAAATAAGCATTTTCTTTCACCTTTTCTGCTGTTACTGCTGTGTGGCTCTATCCTCAAAACTTCTCCATAGCTTTGTTAGGAAGAAGACATTACTAACTCTGGAGATCCCTGTGAAGACCCAACAGAGCTATTTTAGAAGGAAGCTCTGGATCCCACCAGGCCATTGCTAGTGTCCAGTATCAAAGCAGCTCACAGATCTGCCAAGGAAGGAAGAACTGAAGATCCAGACGAAGTGGAAGATTGTTTAAATTTTTTGTTTTAATCTGCAAATTAAATCCAGAAACGTTTTTCAGCAGCCTTCCTCAAGAAATACTAACATGCTCGGGGTCCTCTTTGGGTAACTGTTCTCCCTGATACTATGACAGACATCATTAGGCTGTTGACTGCATACACAGGACATAATCTGTGGGCTAGTTGTATGTGCCACAGTGACACTAGCTAATTTTGAGCTAGTACAGCTACTTAGTCTAATATAATCCAGTAGTAACAAAGCTATACTGCTTCTAGTACTCTGGTGAATTTATTTTAATATACACAGTGTTGCTGATGTCTTATTCTGAATAATGAGTACTGCTATCTCATTTTGATAAATAAGTGCTCATTCTAATAAATAAGAATGACAAGAAACACTTTTCTCTCTTGGGACTGGGAATATTTTCATTGCATTTTTCCAGCATTCTGGCTGTAGAAAGCTAGTATTAACTTCTGGCAAAGATTTCTGAGAAAAAACTATGTACAAAATCCTCATCTAAAACACTCACAGGCCACGTACAAAAAAAAAAAGAAAGAAAAATAGCATGGAAAATGATCACTTAGTCTTTTATGGCATCACACACATTCCCAGAAATTCTTCAGTACCTCCCATGCCTATTGAAGTAATATGAGGACTTGAAACATCATTAAATGATACTCCTGTAAAAGTGTGCAAATTATTTCTTCTTATCTTCTTGTCTGATCCCAAAATATGCATCTGCATAAGTACTTTTAGGTAAAAGGAAATGGCAAAAACAACGACAAATTTATTTTCTTTTGGTTTGAAGTTTTTATTTATTTTGTCTGTTGTACGATAGCCTGAATTTGGATATAAACAGCTACGTGCCACTTACTATACACAGCTGTGTTTATAATTGCAGATAAATCATTCTCTGTTCTCTTACTGAGTTTCTTGCATGCAACATATCTATGAATTTGGCTCCTAGGGGAGCTGAGCCACAAATCTCAAAACCTGAAAGCTGCAAGTGAGATGAAAAAGGCTAGGAGCAGAATGGGCACCTCACAGGACGGAGAGGGCTAATCCTCTTGGATTGAGTCTGGATTTGCTTTCAGAGACTGTACTACTAAATGGCTTTAGAAGCCAGAATATTCACTGAGGTGACTGTCCGTGTAAGAAAATACTGAAAGAAAGTGAATTTTCAGATATCGAAATCATGCCTTGAATGCTTGATACTTGCCAAGATGTCCTTCTAAGCCAGGGAACAGAAGCAATACTGCTGGACCTGCATGAACAGCTGTGGTGAAGCAACATGCCTCAGGTTTCAAAGATTAAGTCCTTTCAGCAAACTCATCCTAAAGAATCTCCAGACCAATAATTAGGGAGATTTGCACAAGAATAATTTTAAATTTAAACTGCTACAATTAAGCCAGAGAAAACTCTTTTTATAGTTGTCTCCCAAAATAGAAAATGCAGGTACATGTCTCTGTGTTTACTTAAATTATAGCTGTGTGTATACAGGTGAAGTAAAAATGTAGGCTGGATACCCATGAAAAGCAAACCTGAATGAACAGACACAGCTGATCACATGTTTAGAAATTGTTTGTACAGAATGTGTCCCTGGAGAGAGCTGTGATTATCAGACAATGGAGGAATGCATCATTTTCTATGAGCAAAACATTAGCATTGAAGCATTTTTGAGTGAAGGAAATCCAGAAGTGTTTCCTACACAGTGAGCAAAAATGTTCACGGTTTCCCTCATTGTTTCTCAATTCCCTCCATAGTGAACAGCCTTAAACGGCTCTTAAAATAGGATATTTGACCCAGATATCTAGAAAAGATATCTGAGAAGGTACGATGAATCTCCTTCTTAAAGTACCTTTCTGTCTCCCTTAACTACAAGGGAAGCTTGCACTACCAGCTTAGCCTAAATGTCTTAACTGTCAGTAAACCAATGCCAGTCAAAGTCTCTGGGATTTTTAAGAATCAATAATCATTAAATCCTTGCATTTTTCATCTCACTAAGAAATATGATTGACTTGGTCTACAAATATTTCCCATTGCCATGACCCTGAAGACAGATCCTAAAGTCTTTAGTATTTACCATATCCTCGTTTCAGCAAGTTCCTTCCAAAATATCATTCCACAATATTATCTGGAAATTGACAGAAAAAAAAAAAATCCCCCAAAACTGTGAAGGAGACATGGACTTTATTGATCAGTGTTATTCAGGTTTTCCAAGGCTAGCTGAAAAAATCCTGTCAAAATTCAAACTTAAGATGCCTTTTATTTTTTTCCCCCTGAAAGGGGCAGGCTTTCCCACACAGAATATCTCTTTTTGTTTGGAAAAGTGTGAGCCTAAGAAGGAAAGCTTGGCATGAAGAGTTGGCCAAGAACCCAGTGTTTCAGGGTATGTGTAACTAGTGTGCCTCGGCGGTCCTGCAAAACAGATGCCACATGTCCATTTCTAGGGTATCCAGGTACACTTTTCCTGAAATATGCCTATGGCCATATAATCCTTCATGAGCTGCTTGAGCCATTTTCCTCTCCAAAATGAGACACCGTGGGAAATATGACCCAGTGCAAAGAAAAAAACTTTAGTGTATATGGCTACTGAACCACAGCTCACATAAATCATCACTGTAACATTTAACAACGCTTTTTTTTCTCTTGGTTGAAATATTTGAGACATTCTTTTCATTGAAAATTCAAGATTTTTCATGTGACACAGAAAGCCATTTTCCCACCACTAGTAACTTTTATCCTGTTCCCCGTACTGCAGTTTTATTCCAACTTAGTTAATCATTTCTAGGTGCCACCTTTGCTATTTTACTCATGCTATAAATGACTTCTTAGGCACCTGCCTCCTGGAACCATGTGAATACCTCAGCATTTTAGCTTTTATGTATGAAAAAGGAAGTTTCTGAATCATGTATTATTGGAGGAAAATATGAAATCAAGATCTGATTGTGTCCTAGCAGCCTGAAAGACAGAAGATAAAGAGGAAGTTTCATAAAACTCTAGAAAGTGATGGAAGAATGCTGGCTCATTATGTATTTCTGCAGTTTCTTCAGTGGGATTTCTGACCAAGGACAAACTTTCAGTATTAGCCTAAGGTAGCTAAGAATTAATTTTACCAGTGGAAACCAAGAAGTTACCCACATGAGTAATGACCCATTGCTGGAGCTATTGGACAAGAGAAGTCAAATCCTGCGGTGGGTACTTTACTAATGGGTATAACATTCCCTTTTTAAAAGAGACAGTTCTCAGATTGTTGGGTGATTAATGACATCTGTGAAAAGTGTTTTTCTAATTAGTAACTAAATTTAGACCATGGTGCCTCAGATGCTCTGCAGCATGCCTGCGGCAAAAAAATATGCCTTTAAATGATGGCTTTGTCCCATGCCTATTTGTGCTGTGATTATCAAGTAAGAATAAAACTCTTCTGGCAGGTGTTTTTGTTTCACGACAAAGACTTGATAGCCTTGCGAACTGAAGTATTTTTTTTATGGTCTCATAACTCATTCAAACCTACACTGCAGGATGACTTTGTGGTTGTGCACATACAGAAAAACGCAGATGAATTCTTGCGATGTCCTTGCTTCGCCAGTTCTGCAATTAAACCACATGCTGTTGAGAAACAGGAACACACTGAAACTAATAGACCCACCTGCAAGGCTCTCAGCGCTGTGTTACACAGTCAGCATCTCAGACAGTATCAGGCATCTGAAGGAACACACATTAAATATGACATTTGAAAGTAATACAATCCATTACAGCAGACAGTGCTGGCTTTGGAGAAGACTTGACAGACAATGAAGTGATCAAAGGTGCTTTGATATGCCTAATTTTGGCTTACGCAGCTGAGCTCTTCTATAGCCGACAGAGGTGATGAGAATAGTGGTCTCTTTTGTGTCTTCCTAAGGGAGGGATCAACACATAGCAATAGCTTATGGAAGTGACACAGTGGTGCAGCGTTTCTTTTTTCCTCTATTCCTAACTCAAATTAAATGAAAGATCAAATAGTTGCAGATTGGGAAATAAATTTAACTGAATGTACTTTTTTTGGTTCTAAACACTGAATTTTTCTGAGAGTTGTGAGAGAATTAGTATTGCCTTGCAAATGTTAACCCTTCAGTAGAGTAATTGCCAGTATGTCTTTCAGTAGACTACGCAGTTTTTCTATTTGCTACCAGGGAAATGTGTGCCATTCTGTATTCTCACAGCACAGGTGTGCTTAACTGGGAGGGGAAGGGATTTTTACATCAATAAGAGATAATTTATGAATGTATTATATTTGCAGTGTTTCTGTGAAGCATCATAACAGAGTTATATTGTCTCTGCCAACTACACAGGGTAGTAATAAATCAAATCTATTATATGAATGTTTCTTACAAAATATGTAATAGAATTATGAGTTAAATTGGACTAAGACACAGATGTTTAAAATCAACAATTGAAGTTTAAAATCTCAATGAAAAAACAAGCCATTTTCTACTACACAGAGACTTAATGCCTAATGTTAATACCAATGTTTAATAACTTAAATGTCTGTAGCAACTTCCATCACTCAGCACTAGACATTTGCAAATCAAACAGCATGTTTGAAACCTTATTACCTGCCATGGGAATGATCAGTGTAAGTCAATGGGGTATGACAGCTACATCGGCCCAGATTCCCTGAGTGTTTTGGAAAATCTTTGAAATAATTTCAGATATTCCAAATGCTAACCAGATTTTTTTTTCCATGACTTCTAGTCTGTTCTTCACAATGATACAGGAGATAACTGATGATGCTATTAATAACTGTTACTGTTCACATGAATAGTGCCATGAGTGTGCAAACTAGTTGGTTACCCCTGGATCTATCAACAGGACCCTAAAGCCATCCCAAGGGCAGGGACAGAGGGAGAGAGAAAACAAGGCAAAGCTCAGGGAGCCACAAGCAAGGGCTCTTAGCTACAGCCCACACAGTTCACATCCCAGGCTCTGTGAGCATTCTCTCTGCCAAAATACTTCACTGAGGAAACTGGGGTTGTGAGAGAGCCCTGGAAGGGCAGAAGGCCAGAAATAAAAATTTTACAGCCGTTTCTTGGCTCTGCTCCTGTGTCCTAGCTCCTTCCCTGAGCTAACTTAAGACAGGCCTGCTTTTAGCAGATGAATAGCTGGTTTA